>PVIR01018021.1:0-33995 GCA_004026965.1 Petromus typicus
TAGACTCGTACAACCCCTGTGGAGATCAGTTTGGAGAATCCTCAAAAAGCTAGGATTGATGGTCCCATTTGACCCGGCCATTGCCCTGCTAGGTATATACACACAAGAATTAAAAGACTCATATCACAGTGATATATGTGCACCCATGTTTATAGCAGCCCAATTTGTGATTGCTACATCTTGGAAACAACCCAAATGTTCATCAACTGGAGACTGGATAAAAAAGCTGTGGTTCTTCTACAGAATGGAGTATTACTCTGCCATAAAAAATGATAAGTTTGAATCATTTCTACTTAAATGGACATACCTTGTGGATATCCTCATAAGTGAAATAAATAGGGCACAGATAGGTACATATTGCATCTTTTCTCTGGTATGAGAAAATAAAAATGTAAATGAGTCCTAGAATTGTATGTTATATATTGTGAAATTGAAAATGCTCAATGTAAAATAGGGTGAAGGCAGAAAATGTTGGATTGTAATAAAAAAATAAGGAAACAAATCTTATGTATATGGGAGGGGTGGTAGGGTGGGTAGGGATATGGGAAAAAATGAGAATTAAGTTGTGTCTTATACTGGTACAAATCCCCATTATGGAGTGCAATCATGATATATATATTTAATGTACCAATAAAGATTTTAAAAAATGGAGACTCTATAGGAAAGATGGTAGATTTGTATTTACCTTTTTCCAGCAATAAGTTCAGGTTCTGATGAGCCTCGAAGCTTATCAGTACTTATTTGTTAGGTGAACAATCAAAGAAATAAATCAGAGATATGATTACATCCTTGTCCTTAGCACTGCCAGCTAGCAAGGTATCAGCACTGGACATGGAGAGTTTCTTGTCTGTTGCCTTATACTTTCACATTTCTCTTTCTTATTCTTCATTACTTTGTATTAAGACACAAAATAGGTTTCTATAGTCCTAATAATAAGGCAGAAGTTGAGTCAGGGAAATTAAGAGGATTTGAATCCTTTTCTAATTGCCTGTCTACATATAATTGTGGGGTCTCCCATGAAAACCTACTTGGAAGAGTACCACTTTATATAAAAAACTATAGAAATATAATAATCAATTCTTTAGATAGAAAAGAAAACAGAATCTTAGGCTAGGGTAGGAAATTATATTAGCTGCTTCTTGCCATGACAAAATATAGTACCTAAGATAAACAGATTTCAAGGAAGAGGGATTAATTTTGATTCACAAATTGGAAGGTTTCAGTTTATGTCTACATGGCTACAGTGCTTTCAGCTGGTTGCACAGAAGTTCATTGTGCCTGGCAGGATATGGTAGAGGAAGAGTTCACTCCACAAAGAATGGGTTCTATCTCAGAATTGGCCAGCAACAAATGTTGGTGAGGCTGTGGGGAAAAAGGAATCCTTCTCCACTGTTGGTGGGAGTGTAGACTTGTACAACCCCTGTGGAGATAAGTGTGGAAATCCCTCAAAAAAGTAAGTTTAGAGGTGCCGTTTGACCCTGCTATTCCTCTGCTAGGTATGTACACAAAAGAATCGAAAGATTCGTATTACAGTGACCTATGTGCACCCATGTTTACAGTAGCTCAGTTTGTAATAGATAAATTTTGGAAACAATTAAAATTCCCATCAAGTGGAGATTGGATAAAGAAGATATGAAACTTTTACAGAATGTAGTATTACTCTGCCATAAAAAATGATAAGATTGAGTCATTCTGACTCAAATAGATGTACTTTCAGGATATCCTCATAAGTTAAATAAACAGGTAACAGGTGTGTAAATACCATATCTTTTCTCTGATATGAGAAAATGAAGATGTAAATGAGTTCTAGAATAAAATGTAGACAGAGTGAAATAAAAATATTTAAAAGGAAATGGGGTGTAGGGGTAAGTAAAGAGTGGAAAAATAATGTGATGGTAATAAAAAAAGGAAAAACCTATGTATATAGGGGGTAGAGTGTTGCAGGATGGGTAGGGGAATGGGAAAAAAATGAGCATTTAGTCTTGTCATATCATACACTGGTACAAATTCTCAATGTCGAAAGTGACTATGATGTGTATATATAATGTACCAATAAAGTCTTTTTTAACAAAGAGTTCATTTCATAAATGCTAGAAGAAAAGGGAGAGACAGGGAAAGGTGCTATGGCTCCAGTATTCTCTGCAAGTGCATTTTCCAATGATAACTTCTCCCAACCAGGTACTATCTCCAAAAATTTCAGACACCTCCCCATAATGTCATAGGTGATGGCCAAGACATTAACTTATGAGGCTTTGAATGCTACTTAAGATCCAAACTGTAAGAGAAATGTAACCAGAAATGTAACCAATTAATGGCAACAACTGATATCTACATATTATCATAGTATGAAATATATTGCCATCTCTTGTGGTTATTATAGGGCAGGTACTCTTTATTGTATTTTTGTTAATTCATTTAATTTTCACAGTCCTTAAAAATTGCAATTATTTTTCTTATTTTAAGTGCAAGGAAGTACAAAACTTGCCCATGTACATGCAGTTAAGAAAATGAAGAGTCAACATAGAAATACAGACACACTTATTTAGGCTTCTGGGACTCTATGCTTCTCTGTATGTGTTTACTGAACCTAATTCTGCTTATCTCTTAAGGAAAATATACTTAGATTCCATAATTCAATGTGTATTATCTCACAATTTAAAGTCTAAACTCATTCCTTCCTCCATATGTTCATGAAAATAAACAGCTGTGGCTCTTGAGCAATCAATTGATAATTTTTTTAAATAAAATAAAAACAACACCCTAATCCACTCAACATAACAACAGCATTCATACAATGAGCACTATCTATATTTTTTCATAAACTATCTTCTCAAACCTTCCATCTTTATAAAATATCATTATCCCTTTCCCAATTTTGCTGGGAACACAGAGGCAGTAAAATTCACACATTTAAGTCATGACACAACCAGTTCTGGCAGACTACAAATCTCAGGACTGTGAGCATCATATTATGCATAACCGTGACTTAGCAATTAATAAGTTTTCTATTTAGGTACATTGTAAAGCTTAATTTGAAGTCCCAGACAAGTGCCCCTGAAATTCCTGTCAGATGCTCTTGGGTATAAGGCTTGCTTTATTTTCTAAGAAGTTCATCTGGATTACAGGAATTATTCTAACTTAACCTGATAAGAATCTATATGACCTACCATTTGTCTGCCAATACCAAGTGTGTGTCTTTCACTTATTGCTTGTCTCTTGGAGTTGGCTTCATGACTCCTGTGTGATAAATGGACCGTTTTCTATTACTTTACCATGAGCTCAATGGGAACTTAAGGTGGTAGAACAGGGGAAATAAGGTTGTGCTCTGAGGATTAAACTACAAATCAACACGTTATGGATGACATCAAAGTCACCTTAAGATTAATGGTAGTTTTTACGAAGGTCTTTAAAAATATAGTGGCCATAAGACTAGCAATATGAAACTATGACTACATCAAAACTCTATGTATTAACCAAGAATGTGTCAGACAAGTAGAATAGCTAATAAAATGTGGGGACACTAAAAATGCCTGTTCCAGCCATACCCTGAGTGAAGAGTTTTACTTAAGAACTCAACTTGCTTAGTCTTTGCAGCAAGTAGCTTTCTTAGACAAATGCATCATTCTGTGCTGTCTTAAGGGTCTTAAATATTCAAACCATAATAAATATATGTTTTAATATCAAACAACTTTTGGACATAATCTGGCTTTAACATGATAATTAAATATGAGTTTTCATATATACATCTCATAGTCTAATAAGCGCCTAAGCCCACTCATTTTTCCATGTATTTACTCTGCAAATAAAGCATTGTGTTGCTTCAGCCATCAGTTGACCAGACAATTGTAAGTATGGCTCTGTTGTCAATTATCTGTCCCGCTGAGAAATAATATCTGGCCTTTTGCTTTGAATATCATTTCCTGGAAGTTACAGTAATGTGACTCTGTGCTCTGATCTAATCGAGCCTGGGATATTCCAGACCAGAATGAGTTTCTACACCTGGGGACCTGAGTGTCAGATGTAATGCCTTGGAGAAGTTAGTCCATCAACCTTTACGGGTGACACAATGACCTCATTTTCCTTAGGATGCCATCAGCAATGTTTTTTTTTCCGTTGTTGGACTTCCTTATAAGAGAACAAAGCAATATACCAAGAGTGCCTCACTTCTTCCCATGACATAGTGGAGACATAAAAATGGTTTGTTTTAGCAAGCTGCAGCTCAGTGCATAATGAAAAATGCAGCCATAAATAAATGCTCTCAATGTTTGTGCAAGATCGTATTAAGACAGATGCTAAAGCTCATAATTGCAACACACTGCATATTACTGAAACTTTTCATAAAATCTAATGAGATTCTAACTTATAAGGAAAGAGGCATAGTAAAACTTGTAGCAACATAATTGGATGACACCTTCTGTCCAGAGGGTGAAGGAAGTTAAAAAAATAACTGGTATTGTTATTACTTTAAGGGAAAGAACTCAGGAAGATGTTTAAAATCCAGTAAGTCTAATTTTGATTACATTATCCTCTGAAAACTAGAATGAAGATTTTAGTATTTTTTAAATGAAAGGTTTTAGAAGGGGTGATTTTAAAATTCCCCATCACTCCAATTGTATTGAATAAGATCATTCAAAAGATGAAGATCTTCAGGGAGGGAAATGAGGAATGGGATGAAGGTAACCCTTCTCCCCTTGACCACTGCTGTATTCGAACTGTGAGCCTGAACTCACCAGCAACCACCTTGAATTTATTGCTTTGTCTTGTTTTATGGCACTGGAATTTGTACAAATGACCTTCACACTGAGTTCTGTCCCTACCCCTTTTTAATTTCTTTGTTGTTATTGTTGTTTTGAGGCAGATTTTGATAAGTCATTACATTGCCAAGGCTGGACTCAAGATTGCAGTCCTCCCCACACTCAGTCTTTCAGAGTACCAGGATTATAAATCATCCAGTTTTAGAGAGGGCACTAACACCTGAGGGGAAAATTCTACTTCTACATAAGTAAAAAAGAAACAAAGTTCTTGAGAGAAACAAAGAAATTTAATGAGTTCATGGGGGTTTTTTCTTGTAACTTGTTAATACAGAACATCTTTCTTTTGGTCATAAAAATCAGCTACATGTCAGCTCAAGCCAAAAATCAGTGGCAATCTCCTCTAATCTAGAAAGCTGAGAAACTATGATCATGTTGGAGCTATTAGAGAGACTACTATACTTTACAAAGTGGTAAAGCCTTTGATTTACATGTTTACACCTGTTTGTGTCTTAGGCTACTAAAGGCCAAGGAGTAGACTTACAAGTACTCATGCCACTTACTGCACATGCGACTGAAAGCACAGGCTTTAGATTTTGCTAATTTGCTTCATCACTTGCTAGTTAGGTGACCTTGACCAAGTAATTTAACATCTCTAAAGTTTAGTATTGCAAATTGTATTGTCCCTTTCATATATTACACATTCCCTGCATACATTCAGTCTGACATAGAGCATGTGGAATAGAAGCTATGTTTCTCATGTGTTAACTTATTAAATAACAATATAAAAAAGCAAGTACAAAGCCAAACACAAGCTCTCCATGAACAGTTATCCTTTTCTTTTCTCAGTTGCTTTCATGCATTCCAGAGCTGAAAGAAATCTAGGGTGAAATTAATTATCAATTTTCCCTTATCATGATTTATAAGTGTGACTGTCTGATTAAACCTTTGAATAACCAGAATTTTAGTTCTTAAAAATGGAAAGATGTAAAGAGTGACTCTGCTCTGCTTAAGTTTTCCTAATGGTTAAGAAAAGACTTCAAGATAATGATGCAGAAAGAAATGTATCAGAAAGTTAATCTTTCCTATTCCCTTCCCATCACACCTAAACCAAATGGAACCTCCAGTAGGAATAGAATAGAGTGTCTTCACTCTCTACTGAATATTCAGAGGAAATGATTAATGAACCTATTGCTCAATATGTTAAATGAAATAACAATGAAGAGATTAAGACTGCATTTTCCATTATGGAGTACTGCATTTTTAGTCATAATGTGTAAAGTAGACCATTAACTGTTAGCCAGGCTTTTTAATAGATTTGTTTATGAATTTTTCTCACCTTTGCCGCAAACAAATCATGCAGCAAATGCTTATTTCTTCACTTTACTTAAAGAATTGAAAGCTTGTATCACCAGTAAACAAAGCAGATCTCTGGCCCACTGATTTTACATAACTCTCATTTTCAGACAAATTAGAATAGATAAGTAAGATATTTGGGACTCAATGCCTCACCACACTTCGGAGTTTCACGCAGTGCAATTATTTTCTCAGGGTGTGCAAACACCTAGGGGTCCATAGTACAAAAACATAGTTTATAAATACAGGACAATTTTAATAACATCTGTTACTGTTCCCAAGCATCTTATATTCAGACACTTCTTCTAATTCAGAGTAATCAATCACTGTTTCCCAAGCATTGGATGAAATATTGTCTTTCATATTTCCCTCAACTTTGACATTTCTTAGAATAACTTTTGATACTGGAAAGCAACCTTCTTTTCTGATAGAAAAAAAGAATCATTTGCATTATTTCTGAGAATGACTGGTTGTTAATAAGAGGACTCAAAGGATAATTTGGTGAAGACTGTGACAAGGTATTCCCCAAGAAAAAGAAATTGAGAAAACTGTCACTAGTTTTCAATTAATATTTATTAATTATACAGTGAAATCAAGGTGTGTTTGATGTATAAAATGCTCAGTGTACAGAAAAAAGTAGGCTAGAACAAAAAGAATAAGCTATTAAAAGCTACAAAAGTACATGTGAAAATGTGGTAGAGACACAGATGAAGCAAAGAAAGAGACACAGAGAATAAAGACTATAATACATCTGTAACCTCTTTAAAACATTTTAAGATTTCTCCAATTAACAGTTTTTTAAATTAAACACTACATATTGGCCACTCAATATTTCTATTAAAAACAAAAGAAAAAAACAGGAGTTTTCAGTGCACTTTAGTCATTCACTAATTTACATGCTCTGTGAGTTGTGTAACTTTGTGAAACAGATTATTGTTACATAGCAATAGGGAATACTTGTTTAAAGGCAGCTTTACATCATTTTTCTAAGTAATCAAGCCAGTTGCCAATGGCTGTTGCAAAGGATTTTCATAACCACATATGAGATGGGTCAATGTGCTATTCGTAAACATTATAATGTATCTTCCTGAATTTAACTTTGAATTTCCTTGATTTTTTTTCTGTTGCTTTGTAGGGTCAACATCCTCTTATCAAATTTCATAACTGTACATCTAACATTCCAAAAGAAGAACAGAGTATGTCCAAGCTTGCCACAAGCTTGTTCTAAATATTTAAATTTGGGAGTTCTATTAGGTAAGCAAAAATATCTAGTGATTTTATGACTTACCTGCATATTAAAAGTGATCTTTCTTTTAATCTTTTACCCTAAGCATCCAAGTGATTCCTTGAAAAGTTTTCACAGGAGGAATCATTCTCTTTCACTTGATATCTTCTGTTTCTTCTACCTTCTGTAACAAGGTAGATCAACAGGAACAGCTACGTTTCCCAAAGGAGCACTGCATGTGCACAATGCAGACTTAGTTCCACGGCCTGCATATTGGTTTTTCAGTAAGGTATGCTACCACCCAGACAGGTCCTTCTATTACAAGGATGGCTATGAACTCCCTGACTCCCCCTCCAGCTTCCTATCACGAAACAAAGGAGCACAGAGGTGGAGTGCTTCTCCAGGGACACAGCCCAGCGAATGTCTAACCTTCTCCATGGGCTGGTAAGAGTTTATGGGACTATGCGCAGTTTTTCAATCTCCTTTCCTATTTCTTTTATTAACTTTTGTGTTATACCTGCATTGTGATTTGCTAGTGATGCTTTCAATGCCCAGATTTAATGACTCTAACTTCAATATGAATTTTGTGGCCAGCATAACATTTCCTGAGATAAAGTATTCCCTGCCTAAGGAATCAAATGTTGTCTGTCCACCACTGTGTTGACTGAAAATGTCACACTGATAAGGTAAATCTATGGCATAAAACAGAGAGAGCTGTACATTTTAACTGATTTCCCTAAGAAACCGACAGTTTTATCTCATGGAGCACAGTAAACTTCATAAAAATCTCTATGCAACATTCCTGTTTCTGTACAATGTTTATAAAATTGGTCCTTCCTTTCTTTATTACATTTTATAAAACAGTATTTCCAATATCTTTCATTGTGTTAGCGTTTTTAACTCTGTATCCAAGTTGTATATACCTTGAAGAAAACAGAAGTCCTTGAATTAGCTGAACTCATATTCCCTAGAAGGGAGATTACCAGCCGAGTGCATTAAGCAAACTTGACTTTGAAGCTTTTACTCCCCTGACCCAAGCAGTTTATCAACATTTTCATCTACAATTTTCCCTTGTTGATACAAAAGAGATTATTCTGCTGAAAAAATATCAGTCTGCCTTTTGATTACAAGCAAATTATTGGGAATGTGAATATGCGATTTGTCAACGATGGCCAGTCTTCAAGTATCTAGAGATGATTGAGGCCACAGTTTAGTGGTATAGCCCACGTTTAACCTGTATGAGGGCTGGATTTAATCCACAGAACCTAGAAAACAATGATTCAATTTTTACTTATCAGAAAGCACGTAACTTAGACCATGCATGTTTGTATTCATTAAGGTTAATTCTGATAACTAGAATCACTGACATTATTATAAAATTTACTTTAGTATTGATTTTATGCAATTGAAGAAAACTTGGAAGTAGAAGCCAAAAAAATGGGAGTTAAAGGAAAGCAAAATCACTAACCAGCCTGATGATGGTGAAAATCTAGAGGCTGCAGGTGTAACACTTATACTGTTGTTATCAGGAACAGAGTGGATAAAGAGGTCCATGAGAAAAGATGGGACTGTCTCTGTAAGTTTGCAGTCATGGGACTAGTGCCCGATCTGCTGACCAGCAAGGACAGGACAAAGAGGGTAGGATGCATAAAGATGCAGAGGCCATCAACACCTCACTGCCGGTCTGTTGCTCTTCTTACCAAGATCTTCATAACATGACCTACTATTGCACTTCTTTCAAATTTCATGAAACTTGACACCTGAATAACTCTAATACTGCAAATAAAGTATATCATATAGGAAAGACAACCAAGAAATGTAATTTATATATAAACAAGTTGATATTAGCACATAGGTTGAATTCAGAATGTTCTTAATATGCCCATGCTCACTTCTTTCCCTACCCCATGCTTGGCAAACAGCTCCCATGAAACAATACCGCAGCGTCTTTGGTGTGTATGTGATGCTTCGCTCATGTTTACTGAGAAAATAAGAAACACACAGATCTATATTATAAAAGAACATTTTTGTTTTACTTTGATCCAAGAGTAAATACTGTCATCTACTACAATCAAGGGGGCTTAAAACAGACAATAAAATAAGAAATGTGTTTATTCCTAGTAACAAACAAGTTCCATGCATCAGTCTGAGTTTTGGTAAATATCATTGCTTTTTATATTGTTTCTCTCCATATAATTCAAACTACATTACTCCTTTCCTATCTGAATGTCTGCTTTATAAATTTCATATTTTTTCTGTTATTATTTTCATGTCTCTTCTCTTTTTCACTTCTCTTTTTTGCCTGCTCCTTATGTAACTTCTTCTCTCTTTTATCAACAGGTTCAAAATCAAAGAACTATTTTAATTGGAATGTATGATTTTACAGGAGAGAAAAATTGCAGTCCATCTGCCAGAAACGTTGTCAGCATCAGGCTTCTGAGTGTGCGAGTGGAGGATTTTTCCCACTTTGTTAGCACAAGTGCTGCCAGTGCTGGATCACACTGTTTTAATGCTGGGAAAAATAGCAAATACAATTCCAGAATCTTAGGGCATAGAGAGAAATTCTTTTTATCTTGTATTTTTTTTTTCCACTTGGCCAGGTGGATATGATAGGCTACTAACAGCAAATGTATCTGCAATTTTAAGAAGTCTATTTCATTTTAAGTTCACAAATTATTTTTGGTGCTTCTCTTTATAATAATCCTAAACTAAGAGGTGGACTTTTGAAATATGCAATAAAATTCTGTATTTGACTGTAGATTTGTAGCCATATTTCATAAAAGATGTGAATTGAAGGTCACTGGGCTTAGGCTGAAAATGCGATATAAGCCTTATTTTCATGCTAAATACACATACAAAATTTGAATTGATTGGCTGATATTTAAAAATGACCAGCTTTGCTAGTTATTTTCTTTTTTGGTGAAAAAAACAAACAAACAAACAAACAAAAAAACTCTGTGCTTTCAGGGTATCTCCTAGTGAAGATATCTGTGTCTTCATTTTATTCATCTTTAAATACCCTATCTATATTTCAAAGAGATTGTTTTCAGGACCTTTAAAATATCAAGGTATTGATGATAGCTCAGTGGTGCTTTGCCTGCCTGACAAGCGCAGGGTCCTGGGTTCCATCCCCAGCACCACTAAAAAATGAAAAACAAACAAACAAACAAACAAAAAAAACCAAAAAAAACAGATACCATGTTCAAGTACTTTATGTCTAAGGATGATGAAATGAATAACCACAGAGAGAGAGCCAGGGAAGAGCTGTAGCTCAGTAGTAGAGATTTTGCCAAGCATGTAAGAGAGCCTGAATTTCATTCTAAGTATGGAGAAAATAAAACTTTCTAGAGGTTTCTTAGCTGTTGTGTAGAAGGCTTGATAATAGCAAAATATCAGCAATAAAAATCAGATGCTATCTATAATGTGTGTCAAATTTACAAGACTCTGAGATGAACAAGACTCCCAGAAAGAGGTTGGGGATTTAGCTCAGTGGTTCCAGCATCTGCCTTGCAAGTGCAAGGGCCCAGGTTCAATCCCCCATAACCACATACAACAATTCTGGGCATGGAGATTCATGCCCACCAGCAATCAAAACCACATACCACAGTGCTGGGTGTGGTGGCTCCTGCCAGTAACCCCAGCACTCAGGAGGCAGAGATAAGAGGATTGCTGTGAGTTGGGGGCTGAGCTCGGGGCCAGCCTGAGCTCCAAAGTGAGACCTTGTCTCAAAACAAAAAGTACCAGAAAGTATTTAACAAACAGTTCTCCTGTTCTGTTGATTCAACTGCATGTAGCATGCTTCCATGTTAGTGATTTAAAACTATAGCTTTAAAACTATAGCTTCAACTTGCTTAAATTCATCATTGAGCACTTGATACTTCAATAAAAAATAAAAGTATTATAATTTTTTTTAATTTATGGATAATCTAATGGCTCTCCCCTCAGTTAATTAGAAAATACATAGTATTCTCTAAGGTGAAGATCATGTTTATTAATAATGAAGAACCTACTGGTTGACTAAGTGATGCAATTCTCAACTGGTTATTATGACACTGAGATTAGATTTTCACATTAGATTTTCAGTTACCACTTCCACTGATATTTGTAACCAAGGGTGGGTTCTGCAGAGAGACTCTATGTGAGATAAGCACATAGGACTGGAGTCAAATGAAATCAATAAATCCCATCCCTGCCTTCTACTAGCTAGCCAGTGCCCTGTACTTACCTAACCACGTTTCCAAAATCATCTACTTTTGTAAAATGAGACTATTAAAAGCCACATCAAGGAATGCTTAGAGGAATAAAGGAGTATCCATAGAGAACATATTTAACTTCCTAGGAGTAACACATATATATGCACATAATACTAATATTCTACATTTTATTCAGACCCTCACTGTAACTCATCTCACACCTGTAACATGTGAAATAATCTGGTCATTTATAGAGTTTAATTGTGCACATTTCAGTTACTGTACTAACAGAAGCAACAAGGATGCTGTCAGTTTTGCAAAGCTCTTTCTAGGGAAAACACACTGTCACTGCTACAACTAGTGTATATTTCATTAGTAATTCACTGAATAGGAAAAAGCACAATCAATATCTTCTAAAAGATCTTGCTAAATTAACTCTAGTAAATACAAAATACAATAAATTATTTTTAATGAAAAAACAGAAAAGAGAAAGAAAAGTTTAAAAACATACTTAAAATGTATCACTGTCCCTTTCAATTCCATCAGTAGTGAGAAGATTTTAAAACCAGTAATAACTGGGTCCAAGGATTTAGCTCAGTGTTCCAGCACCTGTCTTGCAAGCACAAAGGCCCAGGTTCCATCCCTGGTAACCACATACAGCACTGGATGTAGAAATTCATACCCATCAGCAATCAGTACCACATACCACAGTGCCGGGCATGGTGGTTCACACCTGTAATCCCAGCACTCAGAAGGCACAGACAGCAGAACTGTGGTGAGTTTGAGGCTGAGTTAAGGGGCAGCCTGAACTACAAAGTGAGACCCTGTCTTAAAAAAAAAAAAAAAAAGTAATAGCAATAATATTCAAACTCTGCAGTTGTACAAGTTTGTTACATCACAAAGCACAGCACAGCTACAACCTTATATCTTAATTTATCACACAGCTATGAGAAGTCTTTATGTTACTTTTATATGTACAGAGATGAGATTACAAAATTAAAAATCTTTCTCCAGATTACATGTACAGTAAATAGATACTGCATTGTGCCTACCACACAAAGGCTCAGAACCAGACTATCAAATAAGGGGGAATATTAAATCTAGTGATTTTTTTTTTTTGGAGATAGAGTCTTGCTCTTTGGGTCAGGATGGTCCTTGAACTTGAACTCAGTAGGTGTTCAGCTGGCCTGGAACTCCTGGTGATCTTCTTGCCTCAGCCTCCTAAGACTGGTACTACAGATTTGTGCCACCACGTTGAGTAGGACAACTTCTTTTTAAAGAAGGCTCAAGAGTTTAAATCTCCCCATGGGTTTATTCCAGGCAGGAATCCTACTTTTCTCCAAAAGCTAACTTCTTCCGTGAATTTTTGCAATATGAGCACTACTGCTAATTCTAATCCCAATATCGGTCCTAGAAAAGCCCAAGGAGAGTCAGATGTGGTGGCCCATGCCTCTAATCCCAGCACTCTGGAGAAATGAGGCAGGAGGATCATAAATTTTCATTTAATCAAGATAATTTACTGAAGCCCTGTCTCAAAAATAAACAACAAAAAAGGGGTAGAGATATCGCTCAGTGATAGAATATCCATGGGTTCAATCATTCCTAGTAACAAACAAGAAAGAAGAGAAGGAGAACAACAGAACAAGAGAAGAGAAGAGAACAGAACAGAACAGAACAGAACAAGGGAAGGAGAGGGGAACAAAGGGGATGGGAAGCAAAGGGAGGGGAGGAAAGGAGAGGGAAGGGAACAGAAAAAATGCAAAAGGCGGACACCTAGATTCTGGGATCTTGGGATAACAGTAAAGAAGAAATGGAACTGAACTACAAAGCATGAGGACATTTAGGAAGAGAGATGGGAACTTGAAAAACAGCTCAGAAACAGCCTGTCCATGCACCTGACCATGCATTACTCCAACAGGGCCCCATGGTCTGGTCCTCTGTGGCATAATATGCCCAAAGGAAGCTGGTTTGGCTGGAAGCAAGACCTAGCCCTAGGATGGCTAGGGAATGGCCAGCAGGTGAAAATAATGCTGCCATACCAGAACTTTCCTCTCATGATAGTGAGCAAACTTATCTCACCAAAGTTTTCTTTTTCTAAGAAAAGATACAATAGTGTTATAGTAAACAAATGGATCTTATGTTAATCTAGAAGTTCCATCGAATATATTAGAAATTATATTTATGACTAATAATAATCTGGCAAAGTTAAAAGCACTAATGATGGTCTTTGACTTAATCTTTGTTCCAGAGCAAAACTTTCATTCTGTCCTTTCCTACTCTGCAAGACTGATTTGTGGCACATGAAGTTCCATCCTTTCGTCAATGGTCAGTCTTTACATAACAGTAATAATATGCACCTAGCAAAGTTATTATAACAAAAAACTACTGTACAGTATTTATTGCAAAAGAGATGGGAATATGCCATTTAAAAATGGTAGCCATCATAACTCTTGCTGTTATTAATTGCTGTTTTTTGTATTTCATAATTTGCAAACCAGAAAAATGAATAAGTAACAGGTGTTCTGTGATTTATCACAAAGTGAATGTCCTCAGACCACGAGCTGCAACAATAAAAGAAGTACATAACATATACCAATAAAATCAATTATTAAAAAATAGTAGTTCTAGAAAGCCTTTTTGTTAACTCAGATGTAACCACTTTTCTGTCCTCTTTTGTAGTTAGCTTACTTGACAAAGTGTTATAGCTGTTAGAGCTGGTGTATTTCATTCTTCCATGCTCTGTATTTTTTAGTAATAGATATTTAATTATTTGTATTGTTAAATATTTGGATTATTTCTAGTTTTTAATAGCTACAACTATTTTTTCCTGAAAAGTCTTACATTATCTCAGACCATACTGATCCAATTTGCACCTGTACAAACTTAGGAATGAAATGCTAAGTCATGGATATGTGCACATTTAATTGTAGAAGTCATTTTCAAAGCAAATTCTTCCCATCACCCTGCCACTGATGTACCAAGAGAATGTCCATTTCTTTGCATGTGCACAAACTCTTGCTGTTTTCAGTTGTTCCAAAAAGTCAGCTCTTCTGCTGGGTGTGTCTATGTCATGAGATGCTAATTTCTACTTTACTAAAAATTAATAAAATCAAGCTTCTCAATACATTTATCATTTTTGTGCACTTTATGAAATGTCTATGTAAGAACACATTTCTTATTCCTTTTTTACTTTTTGCAGTTTTTCTTGCAGATTTACTAAAGAATATACATATTCTGTATACAAATTATTTGCCAATTAAAGAAAAATGATATCATTTTTTTCTGTAGCCTTTTCCTTAACTCTAGGATATCAGAGAATGTGACCTCTGGTCAAATATTCCTTACCACACATTATTATCTCTTTGTTTCTTCTAAGAATCTTTCTGATTTATGTGTTGTACTTAATATATATATATATATTTATATATATATTTATATATAAACTATATATTTATGTGTTGTACTTAATATATATATATTTATATATATTTATATATAAACTATATATTTATATATATATAACTATATATATATTTCTATATATATATAGTTTTCTATATATATATATAGTTATCTATATATATATAGTTTTCTATATATATATATATAGAAACTATATATATATATATATATATATATATAGTTTTCTAACTACTGCTTATTTCATATTATTTGATTATAAAATTGTTTCACTGCTCATAAGATAAAAATCATTTAAAAATTTTTGAAGGTATTTATGTTAACTATAAGTAACAGGTCATCCCACTCCGGACTATATACTAAGAAAAGCCTCCAAATAACTAGAAATGTCAATCAAAAAACAAAACAATCTGTATTTGCATAGCCCTGACAATTGTGGTGGCACACACCTTTAATCACAGTACTCAAGAGGCTGATATGGGAGGACTGCTGAAAGTCTGAGGGTAGCAGGGGCTACATAATGAGTTCAAGGCCATTCTGAACTACACAGTAAGACACTGTATCAAGCCACTCCCCCAAAAAAGAAGAAGAAAGTTATTGAAAATGTCATAGCCTCAGGGATTTTTAAATTTTATTCTGTGAATTTCTTTCATCGGCTTTGTACATCATTTAGAAACTACCTAACAATATTATCTTGAGCTGTGTAAGAAGAAAACACGAACATCTCAAAATATACATGATTCACTCCTGCCACGCAGAGACGGAAGTTGTGCTTTCATTTGGGCAGTAAATAGTTCATCTCCATTTAGAAATCCTGAATCAAAGGTCTTCAAGCATGAGACTTTGGCAAGCCCCTGGGGAACCCTCTCAGGAGCTATTCTTATTCCTCATTCCTGGTCCCAAATAAATTTTCCTCCAAAACAGAAGAGAAACAGGGAGAAGATAGAAAGAAAAAGAAGAAGAGAAAGGACGAAGAGGAGGAGGAGGAAAGATTTCAGGCTTGGCATGGTGGTGAATGGCTGCAATCTCAGCACCCAGAGGGTGAGACAGAAGGATTGCAATTTAATGATACTTTATCTCAAAATTTAAAAATAATGATTACAAAAGGGCTGTGAGTATAGTTTTGTGCAAAGGCCCTGGATTCAATCCTTAGTAGGACAAAAAAGACATAAAAATAAAAATGCTATAAAACTATTTTGAAACAAGCATGACATGAGAGAAATTTAAAGGTAGGAATATGTTTCCTATTGTTATCTTTATTATTTGTTTCCTTGCCTGAACATACAGTTTGGAGAAACCTTGGGAGCAAATTTTAATTTGGATAGCATATGCTCTTAAACCAAAGATATTTTTGGAATCTGTTACTATCAGATGTCAAGTGAAATGGGGAAGTCTTAATGATTTCTACTGAAGAAATCTGAATTGCTACCATTTGTAAAACCATGCCTTTTCCTCCTACATCCTCTGGACTTCTGACTCTCCCTCATTCCCCTCTTTTCTTCTTCTTCCTCTTCTCTTTTCTTCCAGCCCATCATTCCTTCTTTTGAACCAAATTTTAAAAATTGAGTCTCCATAAAATTAAAAAGCAATTCGTTGTTTACTCAACAACTCCTCATATTTTCCTGTGTAAGTTACTGAAGTTCTGGAGAAGTACAGAAGTAGAAGTTTCATACAGACCGCAATCATTCTCCATTAAATTATGCATGAACCAGAACAAGATTTAATAAATGCTCATATATGTGTGGATGCTTTCACACTGTTTAACACAGCAGATATCCACCACTAAGTTCTTGTATCAGAAAGGAAGTTAGACAAATATAAATTTTCAATGACAAATTAAAGAATATAAAAGCAATGAAAAGTATCACATATCTAATATCCTCATGAGTCAGCCACATCAATTTGATGACTCAACAGAAGTATGCAAAAGCTTTGTCCTTCTAGTCTTTCTGATTTCTATAGCAAAGGAAAGGACAAGCTCTTGTTTGAGCTCAAATCTGGTTTCTGTGCATCCTGAAGTTGTAACTGCCCTCTGACTCTGACACCTGTCCTCAGTCCACTATCAGGGTGAAGTGAAGTTTTGCTGAAGCTGTGGAGCACCCATGCAGAGTAACATGGGCCTCTCTGACAGAAGGGTCTGCATTTCCATCAACTCTCAAAAAAAAATCAAGTTTTGAACACAATGGATGGAGTAGATTTACATTTTATGCAAAATTTTAATGACAGTTAAGAATAATAGTGAATACATAAACTCTTAAATATATTTTATATTGGATTATAGTGCGTTGAAGTCAACTGTGAGGAATAACAGTAATTTAACAGGTAATACTGCTGACAGTTTACTAAGTATCAAAACTGTTCTCACATGCTTTACAAAAATATATCATCTGATAATTTCAATAGGCATGGGAGTCAGGCATTTTCTGTAGCTTAACCAAAGCAACTGTTCATAAAGTGCCACATGAAGAAGGCATGATCCCACAGTGGCATGATGGTAAGGTCATGGAACCTGTGGAAGTTGGGCGATAAGTGGCCCTTAGGTTATTTGGGGCATGTCTTCAAAGTACATGTGATGCTCCGGTGTGTGTGTATGTGTGTCTGACTGACTGTCTCTGTCTCTGTTTTCTCTCTCTCTGTCCCTATCTCTGTCTTCTCTCTCTCTCTCTCTCTCTCTCTCTCTCTCTCTCTCTCTCTGTCTCTCTCTCTCTCCACCCCCCTTCCTGGTTCATGAGAGGGCTTGCTCTGCCTAAGTTTCCCCCACTGCCATTTTCCATCCTGACCAGAATCAAGCCATGAAGATGCTCTTCCTCTAGACCTGTGAGTCAAAGTAAACCCTCTACAGTGACTAATCAGATTAAATCTCCATGTAATCTCACATGTCACTTAACTTTCCTGGGCACTGATTTTCTAATATATTAGCTATCTAAATATCTATAAAATATTTTTTACAACTCAATAACGTTGTATCTTGAGGATGTATTCATAAGTGAAATAAATATGTCACAGATGTGTATACCATATCTTTTCTCTGGTATGAGAAAATGTAAATGAGTTCTAAAATGTATGATAGATGTTGGAAAAAATATTCAAAGGGAAAAAGGGGTAGGTCTAAGTCAAGAAGGAACAGAAAAATCTGATAGCAAAAAAAGAAACAGTTCACATATATAAAAGGAAGGGGATTGTAGACTGGGTAAGAGAATGGCGAAAAAATTAGAATTAAGTCATGTCATGTACTGATGCAAATTCTCAATGTTGATTGTGATCTCAATGTGTATATAAAATGTACCAATAGTCAATTTTAAGAAATTGGTGATGGAAAACAATACATAAGTATTATCCTATCCAGTTTGCCCTGTAGGCATCCGAGAGTGGTACAAATGAGTGGCTCTGGCTCTGTCCTTGGTGACATTATAGCTGAGATACTGGCCAGGGCAGCAAATATCTGAAGGCATCACCTAGACCTGAGAATCGGCTGAAAAGGGCAGATAAATGACTTTAGCAGTCTGCTTCAGTTCCTCAGTACTTGGTGATCTGGATAAGGTCTTCAAAGCAGGGTAGTTAACTTTCTACACTATGGGTGACTTATAACTCCAACACCTGGGTTTTACTTCACCACTTCTTACATTTTCTCTTCAATCAAGCAAGTCACAAAGTAAGTCACTTACACAGAGGTACATTAGACCCTGCTCTTCAGGGATGGCAAATCAAATAATAATAAATTAGGTCATAACTTAGACCATTACACTATTATTATTATAATGTAGGCTATGGGTAGGCTTCAGTGAGTCCTCAAAGCCTCTTGAATTAAAAAAATAAAAAGAGTAAGTCTTTTATAGGCCACTGACTGGTCCTCCCATTGAGTGGCAAATGAGAGTGTGGTGGGCTTGTTGACATGTATCACACTGAAAGTCTTAGAGCTAGACTCATTTGTGGAAACTTATTTATAATGGTTATTTTCATTAGGAAAGTGAATTCTGTGAATTTGTACATGTGTGTTATATAACTAATACTTAGCTCAAATTCCAGAATATTCCTTTACTCCATTGTCCCAGAAGATAATATGATTCTCTAATCAGACATCACTGTCTCACAACCATTGTTTGAATCTTGAGATTCTACTCAAAGGCTCACAGTTGAAGGTCTGGTCATCACCTTGGTGGTCTGGCCAGGTGGTGGGTACTTCAATCACCAAATACCAGTAAGAGGTCTTGCCCTTGGGGAGGTGTCATTGAAGAATGCTAATCACTTTCTCTTCTGTCATTTTCATTTCCCTGCCATCAGGTGAGGCACCTCACTCCACCATATGTTTCTCCATGATAACTGATAACTTTTCTTACGTCCAAAACATCAGGGCAATCAAGCCAGACTCACACCTCTGAAATCTTGATTCTAAAGGACCATTTCTCTCTGTAAAGTAATTTATCTTGGGTACTTCTTACAGTTATAGAAAACTAACAATCATCATAGATGAGCTTAACCTATTTTAAAACTATGTTTACATAGAGTCACCTGGCTGATACCTTACATGTGAATGTATATGCAATTATCCTGGGGTCACTTAGATTATTTGATCAAAATGCAGCCTGAATTGGCATTTGGAATTCCTACTACCAAAAATTCAGCTCTTAAGAGACCAGGCATTACTTTCTGGAAGTAGGAGAGAAGAGAAGCACAGTTGAGACCTGAAGTAAAACCTCAGATGTGTACGCAAGAGATGGAGCCCCATGTTTACATCAGTGTATTACATATGTATTGCATCTTTCCTGTGTGTCAGAGATTGGACACATGATGGGAATGCTGAAATTCATAGGTTTAGTATCCTGCCAAAAATAGCTCCAGATACCATAATTACAACAGTGCCCCCAATCTGGATCAGAAGTGAGTCCACCAAAAGCAGGGAACTCCTGCTATCTAGACAACTGTTTACCAAACCAGAGTCACTTAACAAATAATTTAGACAGCTTCATGATACTCAGGATGTCCTACTATTTTCAGTAGGCTTGGCTTTAATAACACACCTCACCTCCAATCTAACAGTATCTGTAAATAAATCATTAAAATCAATACATCCCTTCTAAGACTATCTATTAGGAAATCTTTAAAACCTAAGTAAGAACTGTTTGCAAAACACTGATGTTAAAAGGGACATGGAGGTGCTGTTTCAGCTATGCCCTGAAGCCTGAACAACAAAGAGGCCAACAAAGAGGCAAAAGTTGTAGAAAATGGATTATACTAAAAGGAAAATAGCTATAAAATTGTGCAGAAAAAAATAGGGATCACAAATTTGGGAGAGGACAGGTGGAAGGGTTAAGGTAATGGATGAAGATGAATTATAATTCAGATCACAGGCCCCTTTACACTCCAAAGTTATTAGATCACTTGTATCTGTAGGCAATCAGTAACGTTTAAGAAAGGAAGTGGCATAGTCAGATTTGTAGAATAACTCCAGGAACAATCCAGATAGTGAGTTATAGAGGGAGAAGATGGAAGGGGAAGTTTCAGAACTTTTCCTAGGAGTCTCCATGTATAATGTTGGGGATCTGCTGTTTGTTCACATGGTTACAACCCACTGCTTTAAAGAACTACTACAGGTTGAGTCAAAATTACAGAATTACATACATCATAGTGTAACTAAATTCAAAGTTGTTTACCAGGCTGGATGTGGTTGCACATACCTGTAATCCTAGCACTCAGGCAGCTGAGGTAGGAGGATCTCCTGGAGTTTGAAGCTAGCCTGGGCTACATAGTGAGTTCAAATCCAGTCTGAACTGTATAGCAATACTCTCACACATACCTCTCTTATTTTCAAAAATAAAGTTGCTTATCAAATAATTTATTTTGCAATTCTTAGACTGTATTTGGTTGCTATGCCAATGCATAGAGAATCTGAAGGTAGGCAATTACTTAAATCTACCTTACTATATAGGGCATATTTTGTGATCAATATCTTCTTGTTAAATGAATAAATTCACTAACCACAAATACAAACAGCTATTGCAAAATGAAATGTAGATATTTATTTCAGAGTGTTACAGTGAGAGTTAAGCCAGTACACACTACAGCTAATATATTTGATGCTTCATGATGCAAAACACCCTGTACATCTTATTATTTGCATTAGACTTTGCTTCAATAATATACCTAATCTCTGATCTAAAAATATCTATGAGGAAATCACTGAAACTGTGAGGTCCCATCTAAGAGTATCTATAAATAAATCTTTAAAACCTAGATAAAGATCACAAGAATAATTTGCCAAACATTGATTTAAAAAATACTACAAATGATATGAGTTAAAATTGCTGTCAGAAATAAATGTTAGAAAAAATGTGAATAGTTTTAATTAGCTTTTGATCTTTCCTCCACCAGCCTTTTATCCTCTCTGTAATAAAAAAATAATGAGGAGAAAAATGAGTCAAGGTACTAAATCAAAATGAAGCAGTTATAAAAAATTTCATCTAGAGGATTCATTCATATCACATAAAAAGTTTTAGTTCTAAATGTTATAAATAGTATAACCTCTGTTCTTACAAATATGTAAAGAAAATATTGGAAGTTTTCCAAAGGAGCTAAAAAAATGGAAAAAATACACTAACATAATATTTTTAAGTACAACCCAGGAAAAAACCTTCCAAACTCATATGGTACTGTGAGTCATTTGTGTGCAGGGGTCTCCTGGATTTCCTATTCTTGATGAGTGGATCCTCCACTCCATAGTGCGTTCGTGGTTCTTGAATCTGTCATGAGGCCAGGGGAGAGACACAGACTGTCCTAGGTCTGGTCCGACAGCAGAAACCAGGGAGGAGCAACCGGAGCATCCCTCATGAAGGTCATGGCCATCACTCCTCTCTGGGCTCTAATCGCAGGATCTGCACTGAGAGCCTTTTCAGCTTAAAAACAAGTATGACAGAAAACAATGAAACATCCTCTTCAGAAAATATAATAGTGGTTTTAAAAATGATTTGTTTTAAGTGGTACAAATTTTTAAAAACACCATACTTTAATTCTTGCTGTTCATAACTTACATTTAAATAATTATATTCAATAATAAAAATGCTACTTTAATAGCCTCTGGGTTCACGCCCTGTGTTAGGTGAACATTGAATAATTTTATTCAAATGTGTTACAGTAAGGCAAACACCTCCCTAAAAATAAATGTTCCTGGGATAAGGGCCATACATAGAAAGGTAAAAATAGTTAATTTACCTAGATTACTGTGCACATGTTGTGACTTTCCAGAATGAGTTCCTAAGGCACATCTTGACTGTTACTCTTAGGTAATAATATTTACTTTTGTTTTGATAACTACTTTTCTATGGAACATTGATCACTTTAAGCAAATGTACCTATGCATCCTCCTATCCTACCCACCCCACCATATTTAAAATCTAGCAGAAATAACAAACAAGAGATACCAAGCAGTCATGTCTCAGCCAGATGGAAACACATCAATAGAAACTCAGTATTCTGAGGAAATATATGCATGAGGAATTTAAAGCCAGAACAAGCCAATCCTGAGTAGAAGAGGCAACAATTAATATGGATGCTGAGAGATTGTCACTGGATGCAGTATCCTGCAGCTGTTATTTTTAAATATTTGGAAGAAGCTGCTGTGGAGCTCTTTATGAAAGAGGTCTGTTTGCCTTTCCACCTTATAAAGCCACTGAAAAAAGGCAATGCTATCTGTGAACTAGAAAGTCTGTTCTCATCAAATACAGAGCACAGAGACGCCTTGATCTTGGAGTTTCAAGCTCCCAGGACTGAAAAATAAATTTCCAGTGCTTATAAGCCACTCAAGCTAAGGTGTTTTGTTTGAGCTCCATTGTTATTCTTAAGTAGACAGATGGCTCTGTACTTTCTGATCACAGATGTTCTGTTCCCTTGAAACACAAGTCTTAATTCCCTTCACATGAAGCCAACCTCTGACAATCCAGACCTTGTGTTGCTGCTGTGTTATACTTTTCAGAAAAAGTTCATCTTCAACTCCACAGCAGGTTTATCTTCAGTGAAAATCTTTGTGATATCTATGTGGCCCTATGTACTTCAATCTTAAAAATATGGACTTGCAAATAAAGTTCCATTATTTAAAATCCTTTCTAGAGTCATTTCACCTACTTTCTGCAATGGCTGAGTCACTTTATTGTTGCTTATCTCCACCAAGGGATGGTAATTTTTGTTAGAACTTACTTTTACTTGGACTTGGCTTGTTTAGACTTTACTTTATACCCTAAATTTGAGCATGTCCCCTAAGAGTTGTTTTAAGTTTCCTCTGTGAAGTTTCCAGGGTTCTATGACCCTTAGTACCCATATTTACAACATTTTGGGGGGTTTGGCTTGAGTAAATCCACATGCTATTTCCATGCACAATAGCATAAAGGGAGCTGAAATTATTTATGGCGAAGTTTATTACTTATGAGTTGTACATAGTAAGCTTCCTTATCATCTTCATTTGGTTGGCCAAGTGCATCTATGTTCTGTTCTATGAACCTATCTACACAATGAAGGTTTGAAATCAGTTGTAGTTTCCAAATTTTCAAGGTATAATGCCATATGTCTTACACATATAAGACTATTTCTCAGCCATGACACCTTTGAAAAATGTAAGTGAAGTTATCTATCCTGTATTTGACTTTATCACAATACCTGTTGATTTCCTCTCCTTGATTTTAAATTCTTGTAGATGTTATTTATTGTTATTACTGCCACTATCATTTTAACCTGTGAGTACAGGTTAATATCTGTTTTCTCCGTTGCTTCGACCACAATTCAATACTCTTCCCCTATTTTCAACAATGATTTATCATTTACTTTATATATTTTAGTAATTGAAACCAATGACTTTATCCAATGTCATAAGGTTGAAATTACAGAGATGAAGAAGGTGCACAGAATTGTGTAATTATTAGAGACTTACAAATTAAATGGCTCAGTGATCAAAGGTAACAGACAGAACAAAGAGGATGGAGTAATTTACCAGGAGATGACATCAAGAAAGTAAGGCATTATTCTTCACTAGTACTCTAAGAAAATGGGAAATAAAGAGTCTATTAACAGAGCTACTAAAAATGACTATACTAGGAAAGAGGTTAAGTTTGCCCAACAATAATAAAGACAACACAAGTAACTAAGGGTTGAGTCATATGAAGATTTTAGAAGCAAGACCATGCCTAAGGCAAATAAAAGAATTTAAACTGGCTATAAAAGAATAGCATAACACAAAACCGTATTTGTAGTTTAGAAAGAAATTGTGGTTCCTGTAAGAACAGATCCAGATATTTGATCATAAGGGCAATATTACTAGTTTCCTTCATCATCTTCAACTCACTCAACAAAATTTCAAGACAGCTTAACCAGAAGACACTAGGATGATCAACAGCATTTATCCTTGCCATTAATGTGGACAAGTCTGAAAGTGCAACCTGCTGAAAAAGACTATGGAGTTTGATGAAAGCAGGGAGCAATGATGAAGTCTCAAGTATAGGCAGACTCTTGTTGGTGTAAAAAAGGAATCCAGAAGATTAATACTTTGGAAAACTTTGAATTCTCATCTTGAAACAAAAATTAAAATTGGATTATGAAGCTTATGGTTACAAAATAGCAAAACTGCACTTGATCTCTTCAGTTCTAAGATATGAAAGAAGGAAAATCATATACAATTAAGTTTTCTACAAGTTATTCTGCTCTGGATTTTAACATATGATTTTGCAATTGAGGGATAATTTTGTTTCTTAAAGATTCATCCTTCTAATCCTTCGTAATCAAATAGACCCCAATAGTTTTCTTGTAGAATAATTTTTGAATAATTGTATATAAATTCAAATAACTTGAACATCACGCCATAGTATTTCTATGAATAATGTGCCATCAGAATGAGAAAGTATTGAAAATGTGCTTTTAAATTCATTTCAAGGCAAAAATCTATTACTAAGAATTATTTTCAAAATGATTGATTTATTGCCAAATCATAGGTATATTACACCTTTGATAAAATATGTTGAAATTACTAGCACAGCACTGAGCTGTAATCAACTCTACTTTAGTTATGATAACAGCTTTACCCTTAAGTTTGCCCTTGGTGAAATTTTATACACAAAAAAATATATATTTGTATATAGAAAACAATTTGCAGTGAGTTAGAAGGAAGATAAGATTTTAAAAAGTTATTTACTCAGGCTCAGTGTGGGCTATTCTGCAAAGTCTAAGCCAGAAAAATAAACAAGTTCACATGGAGCTTGCTCTTCTAACATCTTAAGCTATGAGATGCTAGCCTTCCCCTAAGGAAGGATGAAAAATGGCAAAAAAAACCCGTGCTTTCCTAAAAAGTGTCCATTTAGAAGTAATTGTCAATGTTTCAATTGCTAGATTCTTCACACTTCTTGCCAATCCAAAGATACCTCTTCACACCTCTTGCAGAAGTCAACCTGCCAAGCTGCTGCACTTCACTTTGCTGTTCTCATATCATCAGCTACGTGAGACAACACTCAGGAGGAGCCTGCGACATGAAAGAGGCTGAGAAACAAGTCCAATGTTGTTACAAAATCATCTGGATCTCAGGCCTGATCTTGGAGGCTTCTCTACCTCCCTGAGATGTTTATATGTATGGGTGGGGTGGATGATTAAGTGCTTTACACTGGGAGCTCAAGAATTCCAAAGAGTATTCAACTTTCACTAATCTATTTTAACTAATGAACTTCACTTTTTAGAGAAATTTTAGATTTACAGGAAAATCAAGTGAGAAGTCTAGAAAGCTTCTATATATACTCCATTCCCACATATGCACATTATTAAGTTACTATGCAGTGATTATTGATAAATTTATATCTTCTATTCTTACTTTCACTAAATTGTTAGGTTCTTGATTAGGAAGGAGGAGGAAATTAATGCAGGCTGATTAGCTGATCAGAATACTAGGTCCTGCACGCTCTTAAGCTAACATCCTATGTGGAGGTGTGGTCCATATTGCATCAGTGGCACATCAGGGTTTGAATTCTGCCTTTCGGATTTATTTACTCCTTAGAATAAATTTTTACTTCATTTGAAATAAGCAAAATGTTGTTTTTTTGCTTCAATGTTATAAGAAAGTGTGTGTACCATGAATATGTGTGCACAACCTAGCAAACATGATCCTCTCCCTTTGAATCCCCTCTCAGCCTTGTAAATATGATTCACCTCACATCAGCTCCCTGGCATTCATACAAAACTCCTGCTGCTATCAATGGTATGTGTACAGTCTCCAGGGGATTCCTGAAATCACAAGTGGCACCAAACCAATATATTAGGGGTTTTATGTTAAACAGTCATACCTGCCCTAAGGTTTAGTATATAAAATAGCACAATAAGAGATTAACAGCAATAGAAGATTCAACTATAAATATACATCAATAAAGTTGTGCTTACGTAGTCTCCATTTCAAAATATTTTATTTTACTATACTGAGTCTTGGCTTGGTGATGGAATGAGATGGAACGGTGTCTACATGATAAAATGAAACAAAATGAACAATATAACAATTGCGACATATCAACAGTCTGATAATCAAGTTTACTTGAATGCCAAAACTGTGGTGTCACAAGAGTCAATCTAATAAACAAAATGCCTACTAGGTGACTAACAGGCAGACAATAACACAACATGAATGAGATCAGATAACAGACTATTCATTTCTCAATTATCATAAAGTAAGAAGAACGGTGTAAGATTTCAACATAACATTCAAAATGGTGTATAATAGAAAAGTTATAAATAGCTTATATGTGGAATTTTTCCATTTAATAATATCTTCAGACCATCCTTGACATTGGGTAATGGGGCACAACTTCTATTTTGCTTAAATATTGATATAAATTCATAAATTACTAGTATATGTTAACGAACCCAGAAGACAAAAGTTGATAAAAAGAGATCATGGACATACTAGAAAGTGAAAAGTGGGAATTCAACTTTCAGTTAATGATAAATGCCCTTAAACCCTCCAAAACACAGCTTTTAGAAGAATCAGGTAGAAATTTTAAGGTATACACTTCAATATTGACCCTGTAAAAATATTATTCAAATACATGCAAACTTCATGAAAATATAGCTCTTGATTGACAGAAAAGTGAATTCATCAAACTTAGCAAAAACCTATAATTCTTTCAAAGTAGGAACAAAAATAAGAAACAAATCTATTTTAAGGCATTTGGTTAAGTTAAAAAATAATAAGGTAGAGCATTCTCATTGTGGCTTGTGTGTAACATGAAATATGACCTTGGGTACAACTTACAGCTTAAGCACTGGAGTATTTAGCCATCACTGAATTATACCAAAGTCAAGTGTAAAGGACACAAATGCTATGTAAAGAATGTATATAGTGTACCAGGAGCAGTGTGAAGCCATTTGCTTAGGTTATAGGAATATGCTCACTCTTACAAGTGAAAGGAAAACAAAGTTGGAAAGAAAGAAGGGGCTAAAGGGGACTGGAAAAGAGTCAAAATCATATCCACTGTAATAAGATGTCTAAGAGGAATGATTTTAGAGAACACACAGTGTAAACTAACTCCAATTAGACTGTAGCAGCTGAACAGGATTGTTTACACCAAAGACATATTTTACCCTGGTTTTTGATGAAAAGCGGATTGGGTAGTTTCATTGCAAAATTAGGTTTCCTTTTAAGAACAATAAATTTATGAAATAGGCTACAAACATGTCTTGGGAAGTCAGACACTGTAATGGTAGCTGATTAAATGCACTCAGTGACTTACCATTTGAGACAATCTCCTCAGTAGGGGAAGGAATAATGTCACAGGAAAGACATTGAGGAGGCAGAAGGGACCAGAATGATAAATGGAAAGGAAGTTATATTACTTCTGAGCACTAGAAAAACTGAGATTACAATAGTTGAGGAAAAGACATTGAAGAGCCGAGATATGATTGAAGCTTTTAAGATGTTAAAAAAGGATAGTAAAGGTCAATATAGATAAGCTTTGTGAAAGATAATGACAAACACTGAAATTTAAGGACACATTATAAAAATAAGTAGGAACTAGAAGGAAATTACTTTTTTTGATGTTCAGTAAATCTCTGCATACTCTGTCCACTTCTAAAAATTCTTTATTCTGTTAAGCACTTGTATCACCTGAAGGCGGGAGCCAAATACCTTATGCATCACTGAAAAGAAGATAAGGAATTAAAATAGCAATTCTTAAAACATTCCTGAAACTACACACTTATTTCTTCAGAGACCAAGGATATAAATGTGAGAACATCTAAATGTGCTTGTATACAGTGTTCTTCCACCAAGCCTTTGCATTGTTTGGCCAAAAATCATTTGGCTTTTATAGTCTTGTAATTACTTTCAAATTCACTTCTAATCTTGGGGAATCAAAGCTACCTGAGGGATTGGTGTGAATAAAAACTGAAAAATGCTATGAGAATATGTTTGTGGCATAATCTCCAAGCAAGTTTTAGTTTGTTTATTTGTTTGTTCCTCACTCTGGCGAGATAGCGTTATTGTTTTCATAACAGTAGGCACAGTTTCTTAAGCGTGCTTTTGCAGTGGGTGTCTCTTGCTTGGCTCTGCCTTTCCTCCAGGATTTCATTATTATCTCCTTTCCTTTCCTTTGCCCAAGGTCTGCCATCACTGAGTACCACAGGATTCCAATGGCCTCTCTCTTTTTTCAGTGAAGAATTTTCTTAATTTCCAGCAATCTAGAATCTCTGTCGATGAGTATATGTAATATTTTACTTAATATTTTGATTTCTTTAGCAGTGATACATATTGCTTAGAATTACAGGCTTCTAAACTTCTTTGACTCATTGAACAAATTAAATTATAGTATAAAATGGTACTTTTATTCAATTATGTGGATTGGCTAGTAATTTTGAAATTTCACAGATGTCTTTATCCCCTAATATAAACAAATAATAGCTACATTCTTACCTGGTTTCTGCAATAACTTTCTTGGTATGGTAAGACCTTTTAATCTTCCTGTATGAGCCAACTACTGGAAATCATTGCCAGGACATAAGGACATCTTTGTTTCTATCTTAGCTAGAATAGTCAATGTTTGTTGGAAGGTGGCCAAATTATCTTCACATGAAGATAAGATATAACTGTTGTCCAAACTTCTCCAATCTCTCCTAGTACTAGTACATCCAATCCTCCCTGAAAGATCTTTGAAACTTAGTTCCTCTATCTTCTACAACTCTGTTCTCATTACTATTACCTTACAGTATGTGCACTATGCCAAGAAAAATCATACTTTTGAGTGTGGTCCTAGCATAATTTAACTGTTTCCTTTCACATGCCAAAGTGAACTGGTGTTAACAATAAATAACATGGTCACATTAGCTCTACTCTAGTTCACACGCTAAGTCTAACTCTAAGGTGATATGCTTACCACTTTCTTTACCTGTGAGGTGGCTACAGTCCCTTTAACATGGTGTGATATCACATATGTGCACCCTCCACTTCTCTTCATCCATCAAATTTCTTTTGCTGCCAGGCAAATCCTGAGCCTGAAGGACCTCTGCAATTACCAGACTTATATGTCGCCCCTGGCCTATGCTTTCCATGTTCATATTTTATGCTCTTTTAGTCCATAGCATTGGATTTTTTTCATTCATTCTTAATTCTATGGAAGGTCTATTAACTTATTTAATATACCAATTTTTTTCTTCAGTTCCAGAAATTGACTTGGAATCCTAGCTAAAGCCCTTCTTCCTGAGAGACACTGAATCTACACCAAGGCAGCATATAAAAATATCAACTCTACTCATGTGCTATTTTTACCTTTCACATTGAACCTCTATTTGAAATCTCTCAGTACAATTTGCTGAAGATAATCTGATTCATGACTGGATCATGTTCACATTAATATTTCACAGTGGATTTCTGCCTCAGCCCAACATTCTTACCTCAAACCTCCAATGTCAACCTCACCAAACTGCTTAGACTCTCTAGTTTACCATGTTATTAAATTTGTTGTTGTTTGCTGTTTTATTACTGCCAGCCCTGTGTTATCAGTTAATCTGAGAACACATCTACAAATCAATATGATAAAAAAAAATCAGAAATATAATTCACTCACAAAATTGTTTCAGAAGTATTGCTTCTTCTTTTCTCAGTTTGTGACTAGTTAATGATTCAGAAACACAACGTACATAAAAATTACTACTGAATCTGGTTTTGGATTCAACTCAGAGAAGTATACAAATGAACATGTAACATACTCTGACACTAGCAGCTTCCAGTCTTGTAGAATAGCTTATCAGTTTAATATCTTTGTGTATGTGACAGTGACACTTTATGCCTATGTAACTGTTAAAGATGAAGATAAAAACAATGCATCTCTCCAAATTCTAATCATAATGAAAGGGCATACTCACAAAGTTTCACGGGGGAATCATTGAAATGATAAACTTGTCAAAAACAGTTGCTTAACAGAGTGACAATACAAATCTCCTCGTCTGTTGATTTCTTCGAAGGAAAGAATGAGGACAGCAAATGGATTCCTTATGAGGCTTGCATCAAACACAGTTAGAAGATGTCTATCACAACAAACCTCTACCTAAACAGAATCCTACGTGTTCTGGACTAAACTACTAATTAAACAAAAGATTTTGCACACTGAGATTTTGCATGTTAGAGCTCTTCTTTTTATTATTTCTCTATTTTAAAGAGAGGAAAAGGTGCTTATTCCCTTATATTTTTCGATGTTTGACTTTATTTAAAATTTGAGATTTACTCTTAGGAAAGGAGAATAATAAAAGTTTGGGCCACAGAGAGAAATGCTGGAATTTATTTCTAGCTGTGTGACTCAAACCAACATTCTACTCAAGACAGCTGGCCAAATTTAACATCTCTTGCCTAACACATCTATAACGCCTACTAAGAAATGAGTTTTCTTGTTCTTCTAATTTTATTATCCTATCTCTTCTTCATTTCAAACACTGTTCTTAGTAGTCTTCCCAGCTCGAGGAAAAATGATTCAAACCAAACAAAAAGTCTTCCCTACATCCATTCAATCCCTAACTACTCTTCAAGGGGCAGCTCATCAGGTATGCTTTTTAAATATTTCAAAGAGATCTCATTAAAACTGGTACTAGGTACGGACTTACCCAGAAAGACATTTGTTTCTGGTTTAACAGGCTTATGTGAAAGTCTAAAGGGAATCCTTATGGAGGGAAATATATTACACAAACTCTACTTTACATAAAACTGAGAAGTCTCCTAAAATGCTATGAGGAATTCAAACATGTATGTTATGCATAAGTGTCCTGATTTTTTTTTTCACCATGGGCTCTGAGTATGCAGTAGTACTCAACAGATTATTAAAGGAAATTCTTAAAATTTCATATCCTCCTTGGACCTTTTAAAATTGATTAGAATTTTACATCTTTTCTTCTGAAATGTCTACTACAAACAAAAAATTTGCACCTTTCAAATTGCTCCCTCCTTTCAGTCCTAAAATTGACTTCCTGTCAATCCAACTACAAAAAGAGAATAAACATGAGTAACAAGAGAAGGGGTAACTTTGAAAATAAAATTACATAATGTCAGATGAATAAGGGAGTTTTAGAACTAAGAATATGTATAACAGTTGATAAGTGTCAAAATTTACTTTGGAAGACATGAAAAAAAATTTTAGTTAATTAACAAAAGTCACTAAGTGGACAAAGTTTAATTTATTTTCTTGGCTCTGTTTTCTCTCCAGTGGGCAATAATTATTCTTCAAATGATCTCATTATTTTTGCCTTAATACACGTTATTAATGATCACTAGTAGAATTTGATATACAGAGACTTTTGGAAATAGTTACCTCACTGCATGTGTTTAGCCCCATTAACTCATTTAAATTGATAAGACCACCTCTGATATCTTCTGTAGACTCACCTGCTTATCAATCCAGAAGCTCTCTAAGGTGACAGGAAAGAAATTATCCCATTTAAATCTATTTTTCTTACACCATATTTTATTAGAATGTATTTCATCACAATTTATTTGGACCTCCATGTGGCAAGATAGATTATTCAATTCTGCCATCCCAGAAATAACTGCTAAGATAAAGCAAGTAACAACTAAATTGCAATGAACTAAAGCAATATCCTTGTTAATTGTGAAGCCAGTTTTCAAAGTATACTTGTCAAAATTTTGTTATTAAAGTCAAGATTATGTACAAGATATTATAATATCTATCATAATATTAAAATATAGAAGATAATTTTAATATATTTAACATTAACAAAAGTATTTCCAAGCTGTTAAAACATAAAGATGTATCTACATAAAGAGACACATATACTGGTACAAATCCTCATTGTTGAGTGCAATCATGATGTGTATGTGTAATGTATTGATAAAGATTTTACTTTAAAAAAAATAAAGAGACACAAGAAAGGCTAAAAATGCATGTGAAAGGATACAGTAAACCCAAACCCAGAGAGCTAAATGGTGCAGTGGTCTACACGGGCAGATAGGATGAATTTCAGGACCCTGAAGAAATCCGATACAATCAGATGCAAAGATGCTTATGCCAAACCCCAAAATTTGCCCTCAACATCTCAGATCTGCTGGATACACAGGGCACTGAGTATGTGCATGAGTGCATGCATGGTGACTAGGGGCTAGAAGTTGTACCTTTCAATTAAAATCAGACTCGTCTTAGGTGAATTTCTAATGTCAGAGAGGCTAACGGAGGGCCTTACTGCACCGAGTGTCTGTGTGTGTTCCTCCAGTTCTCCTTAGGATGAGTGTGACAGACCCTGCCAACGGAATGGCAAGAATGATGTGGTCACCTATGGCTCTCCATAAAATCTTCTAGTTCTCTCTTTCCTCCTGCAGTGGCCACAAAGCCACTTTTCAGAGAACACATCCCAAGGTGAGAACAACCTGTCTCATTCATACTGAACTTGCATGAGAGAAAGATTAACCTCTGCTCTGTTACAGAGTGAGATTTAGCAACTGTTACCATGGCCATGCTTTTTCTATATGACCAAATCATAATGTAATACTATACACAAGATGTAGGCTGCAGTTGCGTTCGACTTTGAAATAAGTGGTGGTATTTCAGGGGCTTACCAACTAGGAATGAGGAAACAGAGACTGAGAAGATAATAATGAATGAATGTTTTATGAATGTTTTATGCAGTTGAGAAATATACCAACATTGTATCCTCTAATAACTTGGGAAATAGATCATATGGTAAATATTAATTGCCTATAGGGTCTAAAAGTTTATTTATTAACATATTATACATAAGCTGAATGTGACTAGAATAGAGTTATCTTGCTTCTCCCAAATTTCTCTATTTTTCAAGTTTTTACTTTGTATGTTTTCCCAAAAATCAGAGACTATTATTTTACAAACAGAACTAAAAACTAACTGATTAGTCAAATTACTGAAATGAACTCACAGCATTACCATTTTTCTAACAAATACTTCCTGTCTCTCAATTAACCATTTTGAAGACCTAAGAAGTTATTTTAAGAAAAATAACTGAATAATTATAAAATAGTAAAAATTAAAAACTGTAAGAATACAATATGAATCACAAATACAACAGTATATATAAAGATTTACAGAGGACAAGGGAAATATCTAGATGGGGACTGACATAATCTATTATGCAGCAGCTAGTATTTGAGAAGGTTTTGTGTGGAATTGTCAGAGAGTAAGGGAAAAGTTAAGGCTCAGGTGAAGGAGTGAAGGAACACATTGAAGGTAAAAACAAAAATCACACTCAATGCAATCAAATGGCGTGCATGGAAATACATATAAGACTTCTTTCCATTTTAATCATGGCAAAAAGGATAGTGTCCAAAAGGAGCATAATCACTATTTAATCTAGATGCTTCTCTCAAATATCTGATCCCACAGTAAAGATATTTTAATTATATGTTGCATCATACAATTGAGAACTAACTATATATTCTTCTTTAGCCCCCTGTGAAAGAATTGAACTCAGTCATAAAAGTCACTTCTTTCTTTTCTTCGCAAGCTTAAAAATCCACTGAGAACATGGCAGGTATTTGTATTCATCTAACAAGTTTCACATGTGATTCTACAGCTT
>PVIR01018022.1:0-33550 GCA_004026965.1 Petromus typicus
ACTTATGAGGATATCCTCAAGGTATGTCCATTTAAGTAGAAATGATTCAAACTTATCATTTTTTATGGCAGAGTAGTACTCCATTCTGTAGAAGAACCACAGCTTTTTTATCCAGTCTCCAGTTGATGGACACTTGGGTTGTTTCCAAGATGTAGCAATCACAAACTGGGCTGCTATAAACATGGGTGCACATATGTTATCTCACTATAATTGTATGTGCATTTTTTTTGCATCGTGAATACGCTGAAAATATTTTTATTGTTTTGGACCATATGTGTTTCCTCTCCTTTGAAATATGTTGGCTGTTCTTGTCTTTTGCCCATTATCTTTTTTTTTTTTTTTTAGACAGGGTCTCGCTTTGTGGTTTAGGCTGGCCCTGAGCTCAGCCTCCAACTCACATCACAATCCTCCTGCCTCTGCCTCCCGAGTGCTGGGATTACAGGCGTGAGCCACCACGCCCAGCACTGTGGTATGTGGTACTGGTTGCTGCTGGGTGTGACACCCAGTATTGTTATGTGGTGACCGGGGAATCGAACCCGGGCCCTTGCGCTTGCAAGACAGGCGCCGGAACCACAGAGCTAACTCCCCGGCCCCCTTGCCCATTATCTTATTGGGTTGTTTGGATTCTCTTTTTTGAGATGTAGGAAATTTATTTAGTTTATTTAACTTTGATATTTATTTTGTGTAGTGAGTTGAATGGTGATTTTAAAAGGGATGCCCATCTGTTAATATGACTATTTGAAGAAAAGGATCTTTGAAGAGATAATTGAAATGAAGTGTCTCAATATGAGGGCACCCCAATTTAAAATGGTTAACCTTATGTTCAGTGACATATCCTTAACTGTAACATTATATAAAAAGGCCTACTCATGGCATGCAAGGTAAAGAAATGACGTGTATCCAGTTGGTGTATGAAAGGATTCTATCCTGAAAAATAAAAGGTGTCCTACCACAGTGGAAGAAATTATTTGCAAATCATATTCTGAATAATGGCGTGCAATATATACATTACAATATATAAAATACTTGTAAAAGTCAATAATGTGATGGTAATAAAAAAAGAAACAAAGGTTATATATACCGAGGGCAGGGCAGTTTTAGGGTGGGTAGGAGAATGGGAAAAAAATGAGAAGTCCTGTCATATACAGGTACAAATTCTCATGATGTGGATATATGATGTACCAATAAAGATTCAAAATTTTTAAAAAGTCAGTAGTATCAAGATAATCCAATTGAGAAAGAAGAAAAGTATTTGATTAAACATTTCTCCAAGAAAGATATGCAAACAGTCAATAAGCATATGAAAAGATGATCAACATAACTAGTCCCAGGGAAACACAAATCAAAATCATTTTGAAATAGTTCTTCACAGCAAATACGATGTTTATAGCACAAGTGGCAGACACTAGCAAGTACTGTCAAGGATATGGACAAATTGGAAACCACATACATTGCTAGTGATAAAAAAAAATGTTGCAATTGCTTTGGAACATACATGGGCAATTCTTAAAGAAATTAAATATAATTTTAATGTATGATCTCATATCTACTTATAGGTATATCTATATCTAAGGGAATTAAAGGTATATGTTTAAAAATAAAACTTTGATGATGTATGTTCATATACTATCCATAACAGCCAGAATGTGGGTATAAGTCAAACATCCAACAACTAAATAATCAGTGGAGAAATAAAAAGTGGCTGGGCCGAGGATTTAGCTCAATGGTTTTGGCGCCTGTCTTGCAGGCGCAAGGGCCCAGGTTTGATCCCCCAGTAACTACACACAATACTGGGCATGGAGTCTGACGCCCAGCAGCAATCAATACCACATACCACAGTGCCGGGCATGGTGGCTCACGCCTGTAGTCCCAGCACTTGGGAGGCAGAGGCAGGAGGATTGCTGTGATGTGAGTTTGAGGCTGAGCTCAGGGCCAGCCTGAACTACAAAGTAAGACCCTGTCTCAAAAAAGAAAAAAAAAAGTGGTGTATCATGCATTGAAATATTGTTGAACTATATAAGAAATGACATATTAATATCTAGCTTAACAGAATAAATCTTGAAATTATCATGCTAAGTCAAAGAACCTGGTCACAGAAGACATTAGTTTGAACTGTCTGGCATGGTAAATTTGTAGACAGCAGGTAGGTGGTTGCAGAAGGAGGCTTCAGAGGATTGGGAAGATGAAAAAGAGCATTTCTTTTAGTGATGAAATTGTTTTTGAATTAGATTATGGTAATAACTATGCCACATTGTGAGTAAACTCAAGTTTATCACATCATATACTTTTAAATGATTAAGATGATGAATTTTATGGTATGTGAATTTGTCTCATTAAAAAAGTTTCCCCACAGTCAGCATCCCAAGAGACTGAAGAGGAAAAGGGTGTGTCACAGGAGCAGGTGCACACAGTCAGGTAGGCTGTGTAGCCTGAGCGCGTTCCATGCCCACGCCAAGGCAAGCGGATGTGCACAGTCAGTCTGTGCCCCCAGGAAGGAAAGAAGTTGACTTTTCTGAGAAGCCAGTGGCCTCTGCAGTAGAATCATGAGAACTGAGCTCAAGGCTCGCTAGCTAGACTTCCATAATTATTCTTTTATCCCCTAATGTTTTATAGCTGTTCTTCTAGATACACACTACTCACATTCTGTCTCTGCCATTTTGTCTATGGGTTTGCCGTAGTAAGTGGGAAATGAAGGTACAGAAGGAAGTCAAGTATAAAAGGAGTCTTTGGAGAAAGAAAGTTAATCTGTAACCGAGATGGTAGAAGTTACAAGTTGGAAGATGTTGAGTTTCCAAGCCAAAGGAAAAGAAAGGAAAGAGGCAGTGGTTTTTCTCTTGCTCATAGAAAAGCACGAAAGAAATCGTTGTAATTGTAATAGTTGAGGATTAGTCCCGAGGTACATGATTATGCTATAAATCCATATTTCTGCTTTTATTGATATGAATAAATATTTTAATAAGAAAGCAATAATCGTTACTTTAATAAATGGTATTTTGGAGTGTAAGTACTCTTGAACATAAGTTCCTAATATTTCTTTCTATGAGCTGTCTTTATAGGCAAAGCCTACTTGTTAAAATATGAATTAGTAACAGACAGTACTGACTGTCTAGTTTTAGATTTTTCTGAGTACAAAGGGTTGAATTACTATAATTTTTTTAATTGAAATCTTTGTTGGTACATTACATATACACATCATGATTGTACTCCACAATGGGAATTTGTACCAGTATAAGACACAACTTAATTCTCATTTTTTCCGATAGCCCTACGCACCCTAGCATTCCTCATATACATAAAATTTGTTTCCTTTCTTTTTTGTTATAATCTCATTATTTTTCCCCCTTCACCCTATTTCACTTTGAGTATTTTCTATTTCACAATTTATAACATACAATTCTAGAACTCATTTACATCTTTATTTTCTCATACCAGAGAAAAGATGCGATATTTACCTATCTATGACCTATTTATTTCACTTATGAGGATATCCTGAATTACGATAACTTTTAATGCAGCTTACCTGAGGAATAGTGACAGGCATTAAGGCAGAATCTGTTTAATTATAGATCTGTTCAATTATAATCTATATCGATTATTTATATTACTGATTAAGTAGTAATTATTCAATAGCAATGAAAATGAAAAAAATTTAAAATTTTTCATAAATATCTAGTCAGTTAAAAATAAAGGTATCTCGGGCTGGGGATTTAGTTCAGTGGTTCCAGTGCCTGTCTTGCAAGTGCAAGGACCCGGGTTCAATCCCCGGTAACCACATAACAATACTGGGTGTGGATACTCACACCCAGCAGCAACCAATACCACATACTACAGTGCCGGGTGTGGTGGCTCACGCCTGTAATCCCAGCACTCGGGATGCAGAGGCAGGAGGATTTGTGTGATGTGAGTTGGAGGCTGAGCTCAGGGCCAGCCTGAACCACAAAGGGAGACTCTGTCTCAATAAATAAATAAATAAATAAATAAATAAAGGTATCTCTCTCACATGAGGAAGGTTAGAATTGACCTCTGTGGGGAAAAGTAGTCATGAGTTAAGATGAAGCCTAAAAACAGAAGGGACATTTCCCATCTGTGCACAAGGTGCAAAAGATAGCTTCCTCCACCCACTTGCTGGGAATTGATAGCTCTCTGCCTGGGTGAGGTCTCCGGTCACTTAGCTGTTGTATTGGGGTGGTTCTTAATAGGTCCTTTTTGTTGTTTTTTGTTTGTTTTTTGAGAAAGGGTCTCACTTTGTAGTCCAGGATGGCCCTGAGCTCAGCCTCACACTCACATCACAGCAATCCTCCTGCCTCTGCCTCTCAATTGCTGATTACAGGCGTGAGCCACTATGCCCGACACTGTGGTATGTGGTGCTGATTGTTGCTGGGGTGAGTCTCCACACCCAGTATGGTATGTGGTTACTGGGGATTGAACCTGGGTCCTTGTGCTTGCAAGACAGGTGCTAGAACCACTGAGCTAAATCCCCAGCCCAATAGGTCCTTTTGTTTGTGGTCTCTCTTCCTGACTTTGCTGCACACAGCTACCTGGCACTGAGCATCTCTTCACTTGATTTACAAACACCTCTGGATTTTTACTGGCTAAAGAACAGAGAAAAACTCTTACTGTGTGTATTAGTCCGCTAGGACTGCTGGTAACAAGATACCATGTACTGGATATCTCCAACTTCAGAAACCTCTTTTCTCACAATGTTAGAGATTAAAAGTCCAAGATCAGAGGCCCACTATGGGAAGATTCTAGTGAGGGGCCTTTCTGAGGACACAAACTTCTATCTCTTTATTATATTCTGTACAAGGTATAGAGATAGACAGAGACAGAGACACAGAGTCACACACACACACATATGCACACACAGAGAGAGAGAGAGAGACAGAGAGAGAGAGAAACAGAGAGAGAGAGAGAGAGAGAGAGAGACAGAGAGAGAGAATGAATATGAATGAGGGTCTATACCAGAGCTTCCCAGGATCCCATGTATAAGGCACTAATTGTAATAATGAAGACTCTACCTTTATGATCTCATCACCATCACAAAGGCTCACTTGCTCACACCATCTCATTGAAGGCTGGGGATCCAGCATAGATTTACAATATTCAGTCCATTGTATCACCTTTTCTGTAGAGACTTTTCTGTCCCCAAGGTACTTAGCAAATATGATATGAGCAAGTTCTTCCATATGGGCTCCAATGTCATCTCTCTTAAATGTACTAAAAATAACAATGCAATATTTTCTATCTCTCTCAACAAACAACCCTGTTTGTTGTGAAGATAAAGCAAATTAAAACACATGAAGTCATAGAGGACATAGCGCAAGGTGCTATTGGTGAATGCTATTCTTTGAATAGCTCCTCTTTGAGGCGGTGTGTTCCTTGGCTTAATTCCTGTGACTTGGGTGCACAGTGAGCATTAACTGACCCCTCCACCTGGAAAGATCTTCTGAGACCACTGCCTGACTCATTTGCTTCACAAATGAATTCACAGAGGCCGAACAGGACCTTGCCTGAGGACACACAGCCAGCTGATGGTTTGCCTGGGGCTCTGACACCAGGTGCACACACTGTTCTTTCTTGAGATGACTGTATCTCCTAAACTCAAAAACTTACTTCTCTATACTTGGACAAAACTGTGTTAAACTTGTGGGCGAGGTGAAGTGAAGGGATGGATGTGTTGCCCTTCCTTTGAGGGAACGTGGACGTGTTGAAGTGGGTGATGGAGGATTTTGGTAGTATGCTGCTGTGGGGAAGCTGTTTGGAAGCACTAGGAATGCCCCGCCCGGGCAGCTTAGGCCAGAGGCCTTCCCTGTGTGGCTCATAAATCGCTACAGAGCATGTACCAGACTGGACCAATGTGTGGCTTTGTGTCTCTGACAGTCATTCACTAAGTTATTACCCAGTGAACGTGAACATATGCATTTCACACACGTTGTGAGCCCCCTGAAATTTATTGAGACCCATCAGAATGTGAGACAGACAAAAGTTCACGACCCAAATCTGGAGCACTTTTGGAATTTGTAATACCCTCTATATTTTGAGCTCCCTTGTCTTTTGTAGCAGGATTTTTTTGTTGTCACATTATCTAATAGTGAACGGACAGTTCTGACACATTTCCTAGGAAGAGGCCCCTGTGGTACAAAGTATTTTGGTTCCCACTCTCTGACATTCCATGTGGGTTCAGGCAAATTGTTTAGCCTTTCTTATCACCAGTTTCTTCATCTGAGAAGTTGACGTCTCTGGTTTCTAAGACCCTTTCAGTAGTAACATTTTATGTGTATAAATCTGTCCCATTAAGCATTTAAGAGTCCTCGGGATGTGTCTGCTCAACATTGTTGATACTTATATATTCCTACGGTTTGCATTTGTGCCATCTCCACCTGTTTGATACCGAAGGGAAGGAAGGAAAAACAAGACTGGCATCTGTTCTGTCAACAAGAGATTAGAAGAAAGGAGCAGATGGAGATTTAAATCTTAATTCTGCCAGTAACATTCTGTGTCTCTAGCTTCATTACAGTAAATATGTAAAGCACTTAGCATAGTGGATTGTATTTATTAAATTAAAGCATGTATTAAATCTATATAATGCAGCTAATATGGTGCCTGGGATATAACTAGCACTAAGCACCCATCTGTGGCTCTTGCTTTGGGCTTCGCTAGGGATTCCAGGAGGATGGGTAGAGGCTGCTTGCCTACACTGCTCGTGGAGGATCTGGAAACTCCTGAGCTCTCTTGAGGGTCAGTCCTTTCAGATTAGCCTCCTTTGCTTGAAGAGAACCAATCTGAAGTCAGACCTTAGGCAGTTTCTCTGCAAATTCTGTGTTTTATAATCAGAAGATGGCTCCTGCCATTTCCAGTGGACATGTCAAACTGAAGATAATGGTGTTTGGGACATGAGATTTCCAGGATATGAGGTTATCTGGAAATACCAGATCAATTAGGAGCTTTTACTTCCCAAAAGGTGGGTACTGGGAAGAAACTAGCAGTTGTGAAGTGTTTCTGGGTACCTTTCTCACTGGGCTGTTCACAGGATGAATTCAACTTTTTGCTCTATATTCTTTTTTTTTCCCAAATTTCTGAAAAATACTCTCTATCCTGCCCAATAATTATCTGAAATTCTACTTCTAAGAAGCCTTTTCTCTTATTTGAAATAATTTTTTCTCTTATCAAATACAATCCATTTTCTTGCTACCATTAAGATGCTGTAGAGAGCTGTTTGGAGAAACTTTACTCCGTGTCAGGCTCATAAGCCCTAAAACACTAACTATGAGCTAGCTTTAAATAATTCAACCTTTTTTGCAGAATCTTAATTGTATGGGGGAGTTCATGCAAACACTTCTTTAGTGGGTGGTAATCTATTCTACAATTGGCCCATTTTCCTGGTACATTAAAGAGGCTGAGTTCTGCATGACAGAGCATGTGAGCTGGCAGTTATGTGTTGGTTCTCATACTGTCCTGCTCAAGGATATGGGTATGAATGTTTCACCCAAGTGCTATTTTGTCCTTGGCTTGAAGAAGCTTTCCAGGTGGTTTCCAAGGGAAAGATTTAGTTTATTTTTCTGTTTGCAATACATAATTATTAGATCCATTTTAGAAAGTTGGTACATACGTATATTAGATCTTGATAGTTTTTCCTCCCCTTCCTCTGACCTACCCTCCTTATTTCTACTAGCCTCACTTTTTTTTTTTTTTTGGTTGTTTTTGAGACAGAGTCTTGCTTTTTTGTGGTTCAGGCTGGCCCTGAGCCCAGCCTCCAACTCACAGCACAACAATCCTCCTGCCTCTGCCTCCCGAGTGCTGGGATTACAAGCGTGAGCCACCACGCCCGGCACTGTGGTATGTGGTGCTGGTTGCTGCTGGGTGTGAGTCTCCACGCGCAGTATGGTATGCGGTTTCCTGGGATCGAACCCGGGTCTGAGTTTGGAAGACAGGTGCTGGAACCACTGAGCTAACTCCCTGGCCCTCACTTCTTTATGTTACTTTCCACTTATATGTTGGGTTTCTCATATAAGGGAAACCATGCAATATTTAGTTTTCTATGTCTTATTTATTTCACTTAAGGTTATGAACTCAAGCTTCATCCATTTTCCTACAAATGGCTCAATTGTATCTTTCCTTAGGGTACAGTAGTACTCTTTTATATGTAAGTATACTACTTTTTATTTATTTATTCCTATTTTAATAGACATTTAGGTTGCTTCTACAGTTTCACTATGATTAATTGTGCTGCTACACCAACTGAATATTTGAGAGAATATTTTTTTATCTTTATTGGTACATTAAATATACACATCATGATTGCACTCCATAATGGGGATTTGTACCAGTATAAGACACAACTTAATTCTCATTTTTTCCCATAGCCCTACTCACCCTACCACCCCCCCCATATACATAAAATTTGTTTCCTTACTTTTTTGTTACAATCTCAACATTTCCCCCCTTCTTCCTATTTAACATTGAGCATTTTCTATTTCACAATATATAACATACAATGCTAGGACTCATTTACATCTGAGAGAAGAATATTATAAAATATATTGAGGCCTCTTCTTTCAAAGATAGCTAGAAAGTGTGTATTTTTTGTCAAAGCATTTTTGGACAAAAATGCTTAAAATTTCAAATAGATATAAAAACTATGCTTTCTTCACTCTTTCTTCATGTCCTTATCCTTGTAGATTTCTGAGAGATGAGAGATATTATTTTATGCTGATATGTTTCTTCCTGTTTGTTTATATTTGAACATAAATAGCACAGATTTCATTCCCTCCAGATGCTGACTTATTGGCTTTTTAAAAATTATGACCACAGTTTTTGTAAATATTTTTATAAATACATTTGAGATATTGTTTATATTTATTAGTGATATGCATAACAATTAATACAGTGATATTTGACCCATTTGATGATGAGTGAGATATCACTAGTAAGTAGAATTTACTGAAACTTAGTTTTCCCCTATGGTAAAAAAGTGACAGATCATCTTCTCCACGGTAGAACTTGAGACTCAAGAAGATGGCGAGCCGCCCTTGGCAGCTGTCCTGTCTCTGACCTGGAAATTCATGCTCACCTTACTTTTCCCAAAACAACGTGGCTCATCGATTTAGGAATACTGCACAACATTAAGATTCAATATGTATGTGCATCTGCAGATGTGTGGATAAAGAAAATGTGGTATTTATACACAATGGGGCACTCTTCTGTCATAAAGAAAGATAAAGGGGTTATTTGTCGGAAATAATGGTGCCAAATCAGATACATAAGCCTAAATATCAAATGGCTTCTCTTATGTGAAACAAAAGCATGTACAAAACACAAAACCAAAAATAGATAATAGGAAGTAGGGAGATAGATTTTTCTCAAGGGAGAAATTATTATTATTATTTTTTTTTTTTTAGGTTTTTTGAGACAGGGTCTCGCTTTGTGGTTCAGGCTGGCCCTGAGCTCAGCCTCAAACTCACATCACACAAATCCTCCTACCTCTGCCTCCCGAGTGCTGGGATGACAGGTGTGAGCCACCACGCCTGGCACTGTTGTATGTGGTACTGGTTGCTGCTGGGTGTGAGTCTCCATGCCCAGTATTGTATGTGGTTACCGGGGATCGAACCCGGTCCTTGCACTTGCAAGACAGGCACCGGAACCACTGAGCTAATTCCCCGGCCCTCAAGGGAGAAATTATTATTATTATTATTATTATTATTATTATTATTATTATTATTTAGGTTTTTTTGAGACAGGGTCTCACTTTGTAGTTCAGGCTGGCCCTGAGCTCAGCCTCAAACTCACATCACAGCAATCCTCCTCCCTCTGCCTCCCGAGTGCTGGGATTATAGGCGTGAGTCACCACGCCTAGCATTGTGGTATGTGGTACTGGCTGCTGCTGGGCGTGAGTCTCCATGCCCAGTACTGTATGTGGTTACCGGGGATCGAACCCGGGTCCTTGCACTTGCAAGACAGGCACCAGAACCACTGAGCTAATTCCCTGGTCCTCAAGGGAGAAGTTATTAAGGGACACAAGAAGGAGCAAGGGAGGGGAGGGAAAGAGAATGGAAGAAGAAATGAAGATGTGTTATATATGTACCAACTTCACACAAGGAATGTGAACATTATGTACTGAAAACATATACTATTAAAGAAAAAAATAGATTTGGGGGATCAATACATAGCAAATCTAATGAATCATTTTAGTTGTCAAAATATATGCACAAGTATATAAACATACTTTCTGGGTTTGGTTACCATGGAATTAATCCCTGAGAAATCAACGTGGGGAAAATATTTTATGTATACGTCCATCACAGGAAGCCCTGGGTGGAGTTGGTATGGAGCATGTTAGTGAGAAGGTGGTGGGAAAACTGTAGCCCAGGAATGTCTGAGCAGCTCCAGAGTTTGATTGGTGGAGAGAGCAAGGTTTCCATACATTAACTCTCACCTGTCATTGGTTGAGCATCCCTTCCCAGAGTTGGTCATTAAAGCCCCTGGTCCTTCTAGTCTCCCTTCTGTCATCTACCCAACATGTTTCTTCTGCAGGAAGTTGCAAGTCATATAGTACAGTGCCACCATTATATCCTGGTATTACAGGAACTAATACCAGAGATGAAATCTGAAACATCATATCTCCCGACCTGTTAACTATAGAATACGTCAAGTTCTTGTTTTCTAGAAGTCAAAGAATGAGTCCTAGGAACAATGGAGGTTAAAAGTAGGAAGATATTTATTGATAGGAATGCTCCTGAGGAACATGAGGGGTCTTGCATGGGAAGCCTGGGGACCCCACTTTACAGAGGAGTTTTACAGGGTAAAACCCACTTGGGTTGGGCCTCAGGCCCAAACATGTAATAAGGTTACAAGTAGTCACTTAGGCAAAGGTGCCAATTGGGAAACAAGTCATGAAACAAGGTTTATTTTAATATGGCATGTGACACATGCCTGTAATAATAGCATTTTGTGAGACAGAGGGAGAAAAATTGCATGTCTGAGCCCAGCTCAGTAACTTAGCAACTTAGCAAGAACCTGTCTCAAAATAAAAAGTAAAAATATTTGAGGTTGTAGCTCCATCTGAGGGCTCCAAGTCTAATCCCTAGTACTGGCAAAAATAAAGAAGGAAAGATGTATATTGCCTCAGGGTTCAAGTATGGTTGATTGACTCCAGTAGTAGAGAGCCTGGTACAAGAAAGCTGCCCAAGTCATGATGAGAATGAAGCAGAGAGAGGGAGGGGAGGAACTTGGGTCAGGCCATCAGTAATGTACCTTTTACAATCTGACCCCACCTTCTGTTGTAGGGCACTGCAGTCATCAGTGAAGTGATCCACTGAAACACTCATAGCTGAATGTGCTATTACAGTGTGGGACCTGGCAGGGGCAAGCCACTAGGAGCATGTCCTGAAAGAGTATGCCTGTGTCTTCTCTGTGTCTGCTTCCTAACCACTGTGGATGGGCATTGGCCCTCCTCCAGGCCGTTTTGCCATTCCATTTCTGTGTTGACTGAAACCTCTGAAACTGTAAGCAAACTATCAATCACTCTTCCTTAAATGGTGGGTACTGGATATATTGTTTTAGCAACAGAAGAGCCGACCAACACATAACTTTCTGTGTATCTCTAAATTCTCTTTTAACTTAAAACTTGGATCCTAAAATCTTCCCCGCAAGGGGAAGCAAGTACTTTATAGCCAGTCTACAATGGATGTCAAAAATGTGGAAAGCTAAAGTAGGAGGCTATAATCCCTAATGCACAACTTCATATTTCTCTGCTTCTTGGTTGGTGGCTAAACTAGTAGCACCCAAAACAAACAACACCTAGAATGACTTGTTTTTTTAGGGATGGGGTATTTTCTTCTCTGCGTAGACATCTTTGGAAAAGGATGAGCATTTCACTTGCTAGACCTGAGAGTCTGTTATTGATGAATGATAAAGGAGATAGTCTTGCAGTCCAATGGACAGTTCAGATGCCCTTATAGGTGTTTAGCTATTCATGAAAGTCCACAAACTGTGTGCCAAGAGGATCTTCTTCACTGTAGGGCTAAGTGGTCAGGGAAAGATGGATAAGATTTTGTTTCTTCAACCATAAACAGAGAGATAGATTGTGGTACTGATTGCTGCTGGGTGTGAGTTTCCACACCCAGTAATGTATGTGATTCCTGGGGGATCAAACTCTGGCCCTTGCGCTTGCAAGAAAGGCGCCGGAACCACTGAGCTAACTCCCGGGCCCTCTAAGAGAGCTTTTAATATTATAATATGGGGGAACTATTTTGTTATCCTCCAGAATGACACTTAGTAAATTGACTATTGGGAGGGGAGGAGATTTTAAGATCATTACTTAGTCTAGAACAATGTTAAATTCTTCTGGTATCCCGACAGAGTTTCATTTTAATTTTCTGTACATAAGAAAGATCTGATTCTCTTTAGCTACTCACCCTACTATAGAATTCCCAGCAAAAATGAGCAGAATTTCAGGACCTGCCTTTGCCAAGAGCAATACACAGACTTTACTCTTTGGCAGCCAAATACCTAAGGACTCGTCTATCACCATGAAACACATCAAGGTATCTAACCTGTCCTCAAGTGGAACATGCATTTCTCTCATTATAGTATGTATCTTAGTGCTGGTTTGGTCCGCATTGAACTGGAGGTTCATTTTGTTTACTTACAAAAGAAAATAACACAAATTTTAGACTCATATTCTGGCATCCAGTTTTTGGTCAGAGTTACATCTGCTTGCTATATTTTAGTCAAAGATATGTACAAATGCAGTAAGTTTCTCCTTTGTGCCTTATGATCTTTGTACGGCTAGGACTAAGACTACCCACTGTGGGGCCGGGGGGTTAGCTCAGTGGTTCCAGCACCTGTCTTGCAAGTGCAAGGGCCGGGGTTCACGCCTAGCAGTAATCACCACCACATATCACAGTGCCAGGCGTGGTGGCTCACGCCTGTAATCCCAGCACTCAGGAGGCAGAGGCAGGAGGATTGCTGTGATGTGAGTTGGAGGCTGAGCTCAGGGCCAGCCTGAACCACAAAGTGAGACCCTGTCTCAAAAAACCTTAAAAAAAAAAAAAAAAATTTTTTTTTAAAAAAAAGACTACCCACCGTGAGAGTGTTCCTGAGGATGAGGCAGGCTGTTGGCTGAGGTTAGGAGCATGACTACCCTTATTCACTTAGCCACAGGCTCCGTTTACCTTTTGTTACTAAGTAATTGTTTCTTAATCCCTTAGGCCCAGAGAGATGAGCATTATTTACTTCCTATGAGGTTTAGGTCCCATCCTTCAGGGTTCCCAGCCAAGGGTTCCCATATTTTTCAATATCTAGACTCCTATAGCAGGCTGATAAAGCCAAAGCGCCATTCTCAGGACCATATTTTATATGTGTAAAAAGCATAGAGTTACAAAGGAAAACAATTACACTGAAGTGAGCTTTATGTTGGAAGAATCTAGGTTAAAAACCCCCATGGATGGAAGATCTTTCTTTTCTGATAAAGAACAATGATCCACAAAAGAAGAGGTATAAAATATTAAAACAGGTCTTTATAGGGCTTTTCTTTTTAAGACTTTGCAGAGTTTGGATAACATTTGTGGTGTGATAATATATCCTCTCTACAGACACAAGAATCTTCCTAAAGATTGCCACAGTGGAGCGCCTCAATAGCTTTTCCCTTTGGGGCTGGCTTTTCCCATGGAGTCGGCTAGGGCTGTTCCAGTTCTCTACGGCCCAATTACGATGCGGGCTGTGCGGCGTAAGCTAGAGCTGCTGTACACAGCAGGCGTGGAATTGAGGAACGCTAGAGCGACTGCGGCAGAGATGCGGTGAAAGGCGGACCCAAGGAATGATGTGTGGTTGTAGACAGGGGTGGGGTGGGGTGAGCAGGGCAGTGGGGTCTGAGATGGAGTTAGTGCTCATTTCTGACTGTGCTGGCTGATATGTTGCAGCTCTGAAACAATTCAAGTGTCTGAGTCAGCGGTGAATTATATACAGTTTTTAGTTAGTAGTAACATTATTTGGCAGTAGAGTACAGAAAATGAATGTTTTCCACATATTAATAAACTTTCCATTTTTGTGAATAAGCCATACTCATGAAAAACAAACTGAGAAATATTCTATGAATTCAGTTTGTGCAAATTAGAATAATAGATATTTATAGCATGTTCCTGATTACTTAAAAAAACTCAGGCAACAGGTAAGTCATTCCCACCCACATAACCAGAAGAGCTTTACTTCTGAGTCCAGATGCCTGTCCTGACCAAACAGATCCACCTCGTGGTCACAGTAGGAAATGCTCCAGCCCAGAGCCCTCATGCTGTAGCCTGGAGGATCTCCAGGGCGGGCACCAGCTAAACACCAAATTGCTGGGCTCCTTGTCAGGCACTTACAAATTAGCAAGGCTAAGATGAGGCCACATGATTTGCATTTCTAACAAGTTCTCTTGGGTGACGATGTAAAGAAGGTCTGCTTTTCAGAGAGCCCCACTTTAGGAACGCTTGCTTTACAGTGATCTTCCTTCTAAGGAGGATGTACAGGGTATGACTTCATCAGCCTAACTGGCCACAGATTAGTTCCTCTCAGATGTTAGAGAAATCTTTTTCAAATACTCATGCGCTTTATTTATCTGCATTTTGTACCTTGGCTTCTCTAACTTTTTCTTAAAACATCAAAAAATATTTTTATTCTTTTCTTTTCCTTTTATTTCTATCTTTGGGACTGAAATCAATATTTAAAGAGGAAAAAGCTGATAGAATCTGAAAAGCAGGTCTAATTAACAAATCTGATTAAGTAAATAACATCACAAGTATTTAAATATGCTAATTACCATTATATCTTAAAGCCTCAGAAAGTGTCCAATTATTTATAGTCACTAATGTTCCTACTTGCTTCCAAGTCCCAAGTATTTCTTTAAAATGTTTTTTCCTCAAAAATATATAAAGTGGAAAAGTTATTTTTGTTATTAACTATATTTTGTTGAAAGCATAGAACATATATATGTATATATATGTATGTTTATATATGTGTATGTATATATACACATATATATATGTATATATATATATTATTGGCAAGGAGATATGAAGGCGCTGTAGACATAATTTCTAATTTTTTCTGAAAAATGGATTTTGATTTTCAAATAAGAATCAGCTTAGACAAGTAAATAGACCTTTGAGAATTAGCCATCTATAAATTCAAAACCAGTAATGCTCATATAAGAATTGGAGAGAAATCTCAAAAGAGAGTTACTGAGTATACACACACACACACATACACACACACACACACACACACGGAGTAGCAAGGAAGCAGGTTTATGGTTCTTAAAATGTTTAGTTATAGCTAAATGGAACCTTTGGGTAACCTCCTAAAATTTAAAATGGGCAAAAAATTTTTTAAAGGCCTTTTAATTGACCACCGGAGGATTTTAAAAATAAAACATACAGCTATTATTCCTGGTAGTTTTCATCTTTTTGTTTTTTGGTAAAAACAAACTCCAAGTCTTCATGTTTGGCCTGCCTTCCAAGGCCAGGAATTACCTAAGCTATTGCCCAAATATAGGTGTTGAGTTCAGTAGAGGTGTGTGTGTGTGGGGGGGGGGAGGATTATGTTTCTAACAACCCCAGACACGGAAGCTTGTGTGAGTTCTCTGGAGTCAGTCTGAGGCCCATCAGTCATTTTCTGTCTTAGTTTTCACCCCCAGGACAGAGAAATAGAAAATTGCAGCATCGTGTTAGTTACTGAGATGAAAGTTACGGGAAGAAGCCCTCACGCCACCTCTGCCAGTGTCTCCACCGCCACAGTGACTTTATAGGCCCAGTGAAAAAATATTGAGGGCTAAATTATAAACAGAGTTTATCTTTGAGGTTAACAGGCAAGTACATTCTAAATGTCTGTAACACAGGACAGGCTTCTTGTGTAGTTGTCTTTTTTTTCTTTTCGGGTTACACCCAAGACTTCTGACACAGCAGGACCCATTAGCCCTGGAACATTTGTGACCAATAATAGTCTCTTGATTATCAGGATCTCTGATTACCTCAGGTGTGCGCGATTCCTGGGTCAGCTTGAAGGTTTCTTTCCTGAGGAATCATGGCGTCTCGCGTCTGCTCTCCCTTCTCCCCTGAGATCTTTCTGCAGCTCAAGACAAGGTAAGGAAGGTGTGGGTCTGTGGAAGTGAATGTTGCATCTCAGGAATTGCTCGTGCTTTTTACCCAAAGAAATTCTTGAAGGAAACAGGAGTTGAGACCGCCTCACCTCCCGTGTGTCTACACTGGGTTTTGGGAGGCCGCACTCGGGCGCTGTTGGGTTGTTTCTGGCCGAGGTGGGAGGGAACTCTGTGGAGTTAAGATTTTGTGACCGAGGCTGTGAGGCTGGATCGCCTCAGCCTGTCCTCTGCGTGGACTCCGGTAAGGTTTCTGGAGGCCAGGGATTTAGCTCAGGGTTTCGGCACCTGCCATGTCTCGGCCTCCCAGGGCCAGCGGCGGCACTGAGCGGGGCAGAGGACGCCAGTCACGCCATTATCAATAGATGTCATTCAAAGTACTCAGCTGTTATTGTTCAGCTTAATTGTCAGCGTGGTTAGAGTGTGAGATACCCGGGAAGGTGATTGGATGATGTGAGCGCGGTGCTTCTCGCGAGATCAACCTGCTCCTGCGCAGAGCAGGATGTGCTTATTAGGTATTCGGAGGCGGCGCCCAATGGGAGATGCGCGAGGCGATCAGCTCCGCCCACTTGCCGTGCAGTTTGCTTCCCCACTGCCATGACAGTCTCCTGTCTTGACATTCCAGCCTTGGAGCCAGCCGGTCATGGAGTTAAACAGATATGAACAAAAACAAACTTTTTCTCTTTTAAGTTGTATATGGCGGGTATTTGATACCTGGGTTGAAAATCTGACCAGTATTCCGGCATTATGCTTGCTTGCAGTTGAAAACCAAATTCATCCGTGGCAAAGACTGTTTCACCTGATCAAAAGGACCCTTAGGCTTTATTAGATTCACTGCACATGTGCCCTTAATTCTCACCAGTGCTCAATTTGAGTCTTTAAATGAATTTGTGTTTGATAACTGAGCTGTCCAAACTCCTGGACAAACATAGGGTATTCTAAGAAACGTGACAAAGTCTCCTATAAGGAGCAAAGGATTTTTCTGTTTGAGTCTACCTTTGCCTTGAAGGCAGGCTTTCTACCCTGCCGTGATATTCCAGTCGCTGAGAGCTTTCTCTGGCGGCTGGCTCCGACTCCTCTCTGGAGAGTAGAGGTCTCTTGCGAGAAAAACCATGCGTCTCCTCACCAGACAGCGCATGTGTAGTTACTGTGGTGGAATAGTATCAACACATGCAAAAACCAGATGCTGCCTCTGGGTCTCCAGCACCCAAGGACAAAAAATAAGTCTGACAAATAATATATGTTCCAGTGCTTGTCCCAGAAGTTTGAAAATAACTCCTTAAATTGCTTTTGTTTTCATTTTATAGCCCCAGGGGTGAAAATATCTATCAAATTTAGTATATGCATTTTACTTTGTGGCACTTTGAGATTCAACCATATCATTTATAATGAAAACAGAGTAACCTTTAAATGCTTTTTTTTGTTGTTGTCTTATTTAAAAAAAAAGAAAAAAATCTTTCATTACCAGAGACATGGTCTGAACCAGGGCCAAAGATTTCAAGCTGGTGAAGCAGCAAAGGACTCAGATAAATCAGAATGAGTGTAACAGATCTGCTCTATTTCAGCTCAGATTAACCTCTTCACTATGTCTTTAATGGCCCCAAATCCTGGGTCACAGGGATAAAAATGTCTAACGAAGCAGAACCTCAGGGAAAAAAATAATAAAAAAAGGAGTGAATTACATAAAGAAAGTGAGACGTGTGACCACTGACTGTATGTGGCCAGGCTATGGCGGGGGTTGAGAAAGAAGGGGGAAACATTCTTTACCAGTCTGAAAGCCAGATTTATTTCACGTGTATGTAATAATTCCAGATCTCAGTGACGATTTACATTAGTTAGTAACAGCTGCTTATAGGTCAGGTAACAATAGCGTTGAATAACCTCTTAATGAACAACTGTGGATTTCACATTGGTGTTAATTGCATTTCATGCTCTTAGCCTCAAGCAGGGTGTGTGAGAAGTACAGAACCAGGATCTGTGGTTCTGATTTTTCCCCTGTGGGAGAGGGGAAATCCTCAAAAGGAAGGTCCAGGGAGGAAAGCTGATCCTGAGGCTGGGACCAAGTAGGTCTTTCTAGAAAGAAGTCTGTGTATTGTTTTTGGGGAATGAGGGACACCTAGCGAGCTAAAAGAAGTTGCTGGTGCTGTGCCAAAGGGCTCGTTCTTTGTAACCAGCCAGGACTCGCAAGATCTGAGACAGGCTGACCAGGGGAATGAATGTGCAAGAGTTTCCTCTTTGGGGCCAGCCCTTTGTTTTGTTGAATCCTGCAGTTTAAATACGGGATCTCAGCTCTCCGTTCAAGCCTGTAGGCTGTGGGTGGAAAAGGATGCGAGGCTGCTGTTTTCCCACGCTGTGAAGGGCATAGGAATTACCTAAGATATTGCCCAGGTGTAGATACTGAATTCAGTAGAGATGTATGTGTGTGGGGAGGGTATATTTCCAACAAGCACAGTGGGTGTTCTAGGTATTTAAACCATACGTACAGTATTAGTTTATAAATCCCAGGCAATTTAGCAATTCTGGGGCTTTGCTGCTCTGTGTACCACTGAGTTCTCTGAGTTAAGAGCTGAGTTATACTGAATCATACCTCCTGATGTTGAGGGCGAAGGGTTCAGGTTATCTCTTGACTACAGGAATTGCTAAGGTGTCTCCAGAGAACTTGCTGGGCTGCAGTGACTAACTTGGTATTTTCACAGTAGTGAAATAGTCATAATAAGGTTTGGTAAGTGGTAGTCTGTGACATTTTTTCAGTACTGATATTCAATAATATTACTCAGAAGTATTTGCATTCCAAACCCTTTCCTGTTAAATACATCATTATCATTTAAATGTGCACTGAGAAAACAAATTGTATTAGTACCAAGCTTCTTTCATTGCAGGCTGAGATGTAGACTATTCTTATTTTACATAGTAACTACTTCTTCAAGAAAATCAGTTTTACCTGAATTGTTACATTAATATACACCGTGAATACATGTTATTTAATATTTTCATTGCTGCATCTCTATATATTTCCATTACAAATGATATGAATTTTCACAAACAACACCTATTTTTCATGGTATTTTTCATGTATACATTATGTTGCATTAAAAAAGCTTGGAAGGAATCATAGTGTTGTTTACCATAAGCTAGGTGAACATTTATAACTTGGTGGGGAAGGTAGAACTAGATATGTGAAGTTTAGAATTTTCCCACTTGGCACAGAGATGGTTGGAGCTGTGGGATAGAAACTGACTATTCTGATGACTCAGTACAGTTTTGAGGAAAGTCTCTGAAACCTTCTTATATGTCTCAGGTGAGTGGCATCATTAATCAGCACACTGAGCAAGATTGTTATAGTTGAGCGGGATTTTAGAGAATTTAGAGTATACAACAATAGCAATTAAATATCCTTGTTTCTTGGAAATATATGCACATAAAACCGATTGACTTTTCATTTAATAAATGAGTTGACCATACGTTATCTTGCGGGGGGGTGGTCAAGCATGGTTCAGAGTCCTGAGGAATTTGCCTTTGTATGAAAACATTTATCACATGATATTTTCTATTAACTTGTAAAAGTCATGGAAGCGAAGAAAAGAGACTAATTAAACTGGCCTCATGGGAAATACTCACAGGAAGTGACAGGTGAATGCATGAATAATAATTCTCTACAAAAGAAGGTAGGGAAAACTGACAGCAATGTATGAAATACATACTGAGGTATTTCTAGTGGGGAATTAGATTATTCAGTGCTTTTTAGAATTTATTTTCTCACTAACTTACAGACTAAATGACTTGGCAAATTTTTTATATTTATATTTAAGAGTGAAATTCTTAGTTTGGTTAGTACTTTTGCAGATGATATGAAGGTGACTTGGAAATTCTTCACTTTATCCATGAGGGCCTCTTCAAAGTCTTGTTGTTGGACTTGTAGCGCAGTGAACACAGAATACATGATCTCATGGTTGCAATCTAGTTCTAGAATTCTGTTAACAGGGTAGATACAGCAGTTTTAAATTCCTTCCTTTAAAAAGTTGGAAGCCTAGGACTTCTGTATCCAGGCTTCACTATTAATCAGTGAGAGCAACTGAAAAGAAAGTAGAAGAAACTTTTACTTTCTGAAGACCTTTTCCTTTGTAAAATTAGAAGATGGACTAGACTATTTAAGGTTCTTCTTGGACCCATTATTTTATATTTTTACGTATAGATGCGCGATGTTTTCTAGAAGGAAACTTATTTTATTTTTGTCTGTTATTGTCCAGTGCCCATGTCTGGTCTTGAGGACTGGCTTTCCTGGAGCAGGGGTATGACTGGATGGTCTTTCCTACTGAAAGCAGAGCACTGAGGATAAAGGAAGCAGATAGGGCCTGGGGAAGGCGGTGATTTCAAGGATTCCGTGTGACATTTGGAATGGGAGACTTCAAGCATATCAGAACTCCTTGGATAAATTCAGCATTTTAGCACAACTTCAGCACTGTTAAGAGTAGAAGAATAATTCCCAGTTTTCTGAGATTAATTCATGACTTTCATCCCTTAGTAGTTCATAGGGCATCATAATTTTTTAAAGTTACGAAATATTTGAAAATGCCATGAAAATACAGAGAACAGCATGCAGACTCAAGTGTATCTAACAACCAAATTTAATGGATATCAACATACATTAATTAGTTGTTTTAGGTATTTTATCTTGCATACAAATATAATATTAAAAATATCCCCCTCGCGTATTTTCTTCCTCCCTAGAGGTCATTGTTGTCTTGAAGTTGTCAGACTTCATGTCAATGCATATCTTTCTTCTGTAATATATTTTCCATGCTTTAGAATATGTGCATAGCATGTTACATTGTGTGCTTAAATTTTTACATTACTGATAGTGCACTCTATGCATCCTTTTATAGCTGTTTTTTTTTTTTAACATGACATTAATTTTGTTACATATCTATGCTGATACATAGAATTCATTCAACATCAATTTGGTGTAGCATTCCAGTGTAAGAGAATAAACCTTTTATTTTCTTCACTCTTTTATTGCAGAATATTTTTATAAAAAATATTTTGGAAAAGTGTATCCAGAGTTGATTTAATGACCTTCTTTCTATGCTTCTGATGGACCCTTTTGAAACATTTATATACTGTCTTCTGATCATTATCTTCTTAATGGGACTAAAAATCCCTTGAAGGCTGAGATAATTTCAGTTCCTCTCCTCAGGCATTCTTTGCAGAATATTTCAAATTGCCAGTTAGATTCCAAGGAGTCTGCTGAGGGTTTCAGAATAGAGAGAAACTTGGAGTACAGGTCGTCAGCTCACAAAGGTGTCCTATTTAGTTCATAATTAAGCTAACATTTTAAAAAACCTGAGAAACTACATAAAAACTAGAGATTTGGGCATGTCTTAAAGGACTGAAGAAGTGTAGCACACCTTCCTAGACAAGGTTGAGTGTTGGGCGGGCCTCTGCACTGACTGCGCCTCTGGATGGGACCTGAGACACCACCTGGCCCATGTTCTTCATTTATAGGATCTGCCCGAGTCTCTCACATCTCCCAGCTTGTCTTTCTTCACTTTCAGGAAGACAGAGAAGCCACACTGGCATCAGGAAGACGGGGCTGAGCAATAGGTCAGGGCGCCCAGTCACACCCTGCTCAGGTCCTTTGCCACGCAGGAAGCCCAGGTATTCAGGAGGACAGGCAGCCTGTAGCTCTCACACAGACAAATAGCGAATGCATAGCCGCCGTCTGTTTCTATCAGTGTCTCCTTGTATTTCCCCCAGTTTGAGCTTGTCAAAGTATTTGATTCATTATGGGATGTTGGTATACACTGCCATTACTATATATTTTGACAATTTAAAATGGCTTCTGTCATCCTATTCTTTCTTCAAATCTCATCCTCTTGGATATTAAAATATCAATTTTTCTTTCTCTTTGTAGACATGTGTCTCATATATCTTTACTGACACCCCCCCCATAACAGTGTCGTTTTGTTTTGTATTTCTCATATACAATAGTTTTGGTTTAGAAACGTGTATCTTTAAAATTTATTTTATGAAAAAACAAAATTTCATAATCAAGAGAATGAGAGTTACTATACTATGTATCATTATTTTGTAAGAAAATATGACCATTTTATATTATCTGTTTGAGGATATTTAAGCAAATGACAATTTATCTTTCATACCTTCTCTTACACATTTTGATTTTGATGCCGTCTCACTTTTCTGCATAATTTTCTTGGTTTGCTTTGATGTGATTTTCTTGGTTTGCTTTGATGTTTGTGGTAATCGACATCCAAATTATTCTGATTCTCAATATATTAAAGATTTATTTCATATTTTTGAAATACATAATTAATACATATTTCTTTTTTAAAGGTAAAGTAGGCATTTGCTTTATGCTCCTTGTCCTTCTTAGAGTCTCTAGATCTAAAATGGCTCCAGAAGTCCCATGAGTTTAGAAGATAGTTGGAGTTTTGGGGGTCTGTAGCTGACTTGCTGCGAGGAGCTGAGGTCTGTTTGGAAGGGGCGGGTCCGTGGGGGCGTCACCCGGAAGGGTTCATCTCTCTTCCTGGTTCTTCCTTTTTCTCTCTCTCCCTCATGACTGCCCTGATGCAAGCAATTTTCTTCCATCTTGTCCACCACACTCATTGTGTATTTGAGCTTCCCGACAGTAAATTGAAACTTCTAAAATTGTGCGCCACAATAAAACTCTCCTCCTTTAGGTTGAGGTGTTAGGCATACCTATCGAGAAGAAATTAACTGAGACACTTTCCTACTCAGCTCTTGTGTCAGTAATCAGAAGCTAAATATCTTACTTTTTGCTGTTATATAGTCATCATAGTCCTATGATACTGTCATATTTTAAAGAAAATTGCTTATCATCTGATTATGTATTTCATTGGTTTTCAGACATACTCTAAGCCCTTTAACTTTAATTTCTTCCCCCTTTTCATCTCCTCTGTAAGTAGAGAAGCCATTGGGGGACGTCTGGAATGTTCTTCTCTTACAGCACTTATGTGGGTGACTAATACACCTTTTGCCCCTTACAGTAAGCCCAGTAAAGATTCATGGGTATGATGAAAGTAGTTTTGTAACTTATTAATATTACCTTACACAGTTAATATCAGGAGGAAGAATTACCAAACGGGAAAGCTAGATGAAGAGTGTAAGAGGAAATCTTAAAAAATAATGTCTGTGTATCACTTGCATCAGTCTGGTGAACTACAAGACTTGCATGCAAAGAGGTTTAAAGACTCAGAGGTTTCCCAAGTCATTTTTCTGTGATCTTGGGATAGTTCCTATTTGATGACTTAGAGACAGGATGACTTCACCTTACAGATTTTTAATACTGTAAGGTTATCAAGATCTGGGGTGAGCTTTGCCTCTCCTTCACCGGCTGTCCAATTTAAGGGTACAACATTTTCTAAGCACTTGATTCTTAATTTATAAATTTGGAATAATTATACCTTCTTCATAAAATTAAGTGATGTAATAGACATAAGCACTGGGGCTACATCTGATATATAATAAGTCATCTATTTTTAAATTTTGCATAAAAATTTGTGGATTTGCTATTGAGAAATCCCCACATTTGTCAAATCAGCAACTTTGAAATGCACACCGAATAGCACATCACATTAACACCTGTATCTGGTTGGTATGGCAAAGACAGAACGCTGAAAAAACTTTCTCTTTATGTTTTTAACCAAGGTATTTTCAAAATTGCCTTCTCCTCCATTCTCTATTTTGATAACTCTGAAATTCTCAGGCCCGCTGCCTGCTCCATGCGTGTCTTTCCGGCACAGTCTGCGGTTTGTACCTGGTCACTGCTCTTTGTCTCCTACTCACCAGCTGGTTCTTTGATAATGTCTCCTTTACCCTTATCCACCTGACCACTGCTTCTCTCTCTTGTTTAATCTCTCATCAATCTCTTGTATCCTCTTTGTACCTCCTAGGCCACAATCTATGTATTTCCCTAATGATGCTGTACCTTCCTTACTACCTTACTGTTAAACATAGAATTATTTTTAGGTAGAATGCTCTCCCCTTTCTTCATATCAGTTTCATTCCATTTAATTCTTTAAGACCAAGCTCAAGTATCACCTCCTCTAGAAAGTTCCCTCTAAGCCCTTGTGGCAAAAGTTATTTAGGCAGAAAGTAGGAGTATGAACACAAGTGTCTTTGTTATTTAGGGATCGATACCATTGATAATCAATGTGTTGCTTCTATTCCTATTTCGTTTTTTTCTTTTTTTGGTTTTTTGAGACAGGGTCTCGCTTTGTGGTTCAGGCTGGCCCTGAGCTCAGCCTCACACTCACATCACAGCAATCCTCCTGCCTCTGCCTCCCAAGTGCTGGGATTACAGGTGTGATTACCAGGCTGGGATTACCATGCCCGGCACTGTGGTATGTGGTACTGGTTGCTGCTGGGTGTGAGTCTCCACGCCCAGGATGGTATGTGGTTACCGGGGATCAAACCCGGTCCTTGCACTTGCAAGACAGGCACTGGAACCACTGAGCTAACACCCCGGCCCCTCTGTTCCTATTTCTGAGTCTGAACAATCAACACCACATTACTAATGACATAGCTATAAGATGACCATTCAACAAGATGGCTGTCCAATATGCATCAGGCTTCACATAAAAGAGAAATAAACTTTGTTGTGTTAAGCACCTTATTTTTCAGGATTAAATTATTACCAGAGCAAAACTAAGCAAATAGTATGCCCTCCTTTTAAACTGAATGGAGAAAACTTCCCTTTTACCCCCTACAGTTTTTACTGTATCAATGATTTATTTTTCTGTCTTCTCATCTAGACTATGAGTTTCCTAAGGAAAGGCATGACTTGTTTTATGTGGTTTTCACTCCAATACAGTGCTAGCACATACTAGGGACTCAAGAAATACGTGCTGAAGTGAAGTGCATCTCACCTAACTCAAACCGTGGACAGGGCTGCCAGTAGAGTACTATCTTTTCTGGGGATTCCACAGTGTAAAATGATTCTGCCAAAGGTCACTCAATCCTCTATACAGCAAGCATGCTTCCATGGTTTGTGATACTGCCAAACATAAAGCTAAGGTTCGTTAAATTTCTTCTTTCTCTCTTAGCTTTAGCAGCCAGGATCCTACAGAAAATACAAAGCATTTATTTTGTCTGGGAATCATCACAAATCTTTTTTATATGGAACATCCATTGATCTTTAAGAATTTTGTTGAGTGAAAGAATGATTTACAAAGATGCGGATGGGTTACGGAATCAATGAATACTGTGGAACTCGGACACTAACAGGGAGTTGGGGAACACAGTGATCCTGGAGCAGAGTTGAGAGCTGCAGCTAAGGCCAGCATCCCAGACTCCAGCAACAGTCGTAGGAGGCTTCAGAGACCAGCATAACTGCAATCCACCCAGAAGGAGTGTTCACATTTCACTCTGCTTATGCCTCTAATGGGATCTTCTGCTTCCACATTGGCTGCCACCAAATAATGCCAAGGGCACCAGAGCCCAGACGATGCCATCTTTAGAGTTGAGTCTCTTGGAAGGGGGAGGCGATTCTAATGGAAGGGAAGGACAAAAAAACAGCTAGCATATATTACCAAGGTGGCACTGGCTACTTGGTATCTGAGATTTGCTAAAATTTTCCCTCCAGGAGTTTTCCAGGGAGGTGTGTGAGTTTAGGTAAAGACTTACTTCATTTTAGCATGGGGTTCTAGCTGACCCTTCAAGGCTGCTCTGCCCCATCACATCCTCCATGAAGCTTTCTGCAGGATGAGATAAATTCTTTCCCTAGGTTGACTTGGCTTCCAAGGCCTACTATAGACATTTACACAGAAATGCACATTTTAAACTAATTTTCAAGTCCCCACACTGCAAACTGCCTTCTGAATGACATCAAACATGCATGTTACCTGGAAAAACTGAAAAACTGTGTTTTAAGAACAAAATTTCTTCTGTATTCCATGGTGGGTGTAACTGTATTTTTGGTCCATTAAGATAAAAAGAAAACTCTCTAGTTACCTCACGCATAGAGTCTGCCAAAAAAAATGTATACACAACTTAGTAAAAGAAGAATAGTGTGATTTTCTTCAACAGATGGTGTTACCCTCTGTAGGGGAACCAGCGGATGTCATATATCACAGAAAACCCACAAACTGCTGGCCCTAGAGAAAAAATTGAAAACGCATGTGCAGCAGTCACAGTGACCAAGGTTACCCAAGCAGTGGTTTGCTGTACTCATAAATATCTGGAAGCGAATGGCCACCACCGTAGCACCTCTTGTAACTGTAGAGGCCAAGGTAACTCAGATGAATCTCATGATATCTCAATAAATTTAGTACTAAAATATGCATACAAGTCTTTATTTTCCTGAAGTGCACATATACTTTTGGTGGCCTTTGGATGGCAGTGACCAGGCATCTCTGCCAGAACTTTGAAGCATAGTAGCAGTGGTATGCTATGAGCATGTACAACTCATGGGCAGTTGTCCTGGTGTGGATGGTACACTGAGGCTAAAGAGAGAAGTCAAGTATTTGTTACAGGCTTGCTTTCTTACACATTGTCTTATTATCTGAAGATGATGTGCTACAGGGCGAAGACCCCAGACTTCAGGTTAGAACTGATATGAAGTTAAATCTTAGGGACTATTTCAAGAGCTTTGGCTAATTCCTTCAACTTGGTGAGTCCTTGGTAGGCTGTGGTGAGGATTAAAATGAGAAACTTTTGTTGAGTTCAAGGATTAGTGTAGGTATTTTGTAGGCAGTTGCTAGGATTTTGTTCCTTTTGCTTGATGTTACAGTACCATGTTGATGAACTGCAGATGAGGACTAGTGTTTCATCCTACTTGTGTCCGTGTAGAGAAGTATACAGCACGCAAGGGAAAAAATAAAATCTTTGGGATTTGATTCAAACAAATATCTGAATTTTTAAAATTACAGATGGACCATGGCTAAGTCTCTATTGATGTGAAAAATAAAGGGAAGCAGAATAAATTTGAGTCATTTATATGCAAATGGACATACCTTGAGAACATACTCATAAGTGAAATAAATAGAACACAGATGTGTAAATACTATATCTTTTCTCTAGTATGAAAAACTAAAGGTATAATTGAACACCAGAATGTATGATAGGTAATGTGAAATAGGAAGAAAACATGCAAAAGGGAAAGAATGAGTAGGGGAAAGTAAAGAAAGACTATTTGATAGTTAAAAAAAAAGAAGAAACAAAGCATATGTATGTAGGGGGCTGGGTTTGTAGGGAGGGTGGGGAAAGGGGAAAAATAAGAATCAACATGTGATAAGTATAGGCACACATTCTCAGTGTTGAAGGTGATCATAATGCATGTATAAAATGTACCAGTAAAATCAATTTTAAAAAAAGTTAGGTCGTCCTCCTCATTGTGATGTTATCTTCTCACTCGGACTCGTGCTCTTTATTTATTTCTGTCTATGCCTCATTTTATCCTTCTCTTGCCTTCAAATCCTGAGCTCACTACAGTCATGCAATGCACCAAGTAAAGCTGATGTCGGAGGGAGGGACTTGAAGTGAGGTGAAGTGTGTGAAAGAACACCACCTCCCTCCTCTGCTCCCAGCTCTTGCCAAGTGTCAGAACACAGTCCCACAGTAGACAATGCCATCTTGTGGTTCTTGTGAAAATCATTCCTTGGAAGATTCAAGAAGTTCAGTGTTTCATTGTCATCACCAGTATTCCTTCCTTTCATATTTTTACAGCTTATATTATCATCCTCTTAAATTTTACCTGACAAAGAGGAGCCAGATGACTGATAAGGTGTCAGACCATTGTGGAAAGGCAAAATCACACTGCTCTGTATTTAAGGAATCACTGGACATGTACGCCTTGGACAGAAAGAGAACGGCAGGCTGGTTCTGTGGCTCAGTGTCATTGGGAAACAGTCACACATAATATTTTTGTAATCATATAGCCTGGAATACTGATTTCCTTACCACACTGTCATCCTGCATGTCAGCAGTTCCAGTTCTGAATCCTGTGCAGAAAGCCCTCATCCACACTTGTCCACAAATGTATCCTCTGGGTTAAAATCTGCACATAAAGGTTTCAGCAGCAGTAGCTATTTGGGCCAGTTTTGGAATTATGGGAATGCTGTGGCTTCAGTTAGATTTCCTTAGAACATTAAAATAGGAGATTTTGGCTTGTTACCTTTGAAACCTCAGGGACATGAAACCCAAAGTTCATTATGGATGCTGTAGAGATTAATTCATATTCCTCTTTCAGTTGAAATAATGACCTGGTGTTCTGTATCATTTTTGTCATAATTCTCTTTCTCTTTGGTTGATAAATGTTCAGAAGTAGCATTTTGGAAATCCTGCAAGAGAGTGTAGAATACTCTTATATTAAATACAAATTGTTTTGTTTTTCTTATAACTCAATTCCAATAAAATCTCCTAAAAGGTACTCAGTTAACTAATAAATACTTTCGTGGGCCAACTGTACCTAAATACTTCACGACAGGTTGAATACCCAGGGAGAAGTAAGATATGTTTCCTATTCCTGAGGCTTTTATAGTGTAATAGGATCAGACAGATAAACAAGCAATTATAAATGTGTATGCTATCTGTATATGCTTTGTAGTGCAGAAACTGGGATAATATAAGCAACCAGAACGGCATGGAACTAATATTTTATCAAAAGTTAAGCATGTACAAATATCTAGTACCAAAAACATCTTTATGTGCGAAGTAGGAAGAAGCTGACTAAGGTTTCTAGTTGTGGTGAACCTCAGATGTACACACCACAGCAGACTGTTTGTTACCACCGAGAATTCTAAAAGATTTTCCCTGACTTGTTTAGACAAATAATAAGAAATCACTGAGTTTGGACAAAGAATAGGTATGATAGAAATGGATCACTCAGGCCTTCAAACCCATATCAGAAAAGTAAGGAAACAAATTTTATATATATGAGGGGGTGGTAGGGTGGGTGGGGCTATGGGAAAAAATGAGAATTAAGTTGTGTCTTATACTGGTACAAATCCCCATTATGGAGTGCAAGCATGATGTGTATATTTAATGTACCAATAAAGATAATTTAAAAAAAAAACCCATATCAGTAGTTGTATCTATTGTCTTGAGGGCAGGTGACATGGAAAGGTGAATCAGGCCAAAATAACCAATTTCCCTGGTATCTCTGAGACTTTTCCTGTTCTAACTCAGAAAGTCTTGCATTTTAAGAAAACCTCTCAGGCCTAGAGAAGCAGAATTCTTGGTCATAATGATAGAGGTTAGGCTTTAGATAAACGGCTGCCCTGTGGAGACTATTATAGACAGGAAGATTGATCAGGAGGCTATGCAGGTAATAAGGGGAAGATAAGGGTGGCTTGGGGTAGTGGGGCATAGGATAAAATGCTCAGAGTTATGGCTTCTCATTGACCTTGTGGGCCACTTGCTAATTGCACCCAGTCGCATTACCTGTTTGTTCTAGCCAAGCAAGATAAGCAGTGATTAGTCCCTGGCAGCCCTGCCAGGTGCCTGGATGCCAGGTGGTCAGCAGTATTTTACTAGATACCTTCAAAGCATACCAGGCTGTCTATTCCTCCCCACAGCTGTTTTCAGTAAATACAGGATGGACTTGGGAGCTTTGTCTGTGTGGTCCAAAGCAACACTGTTCAGGTCCCAGGACCAGCTTCATTCTAAGTCTAGTTTCCTGTCTTTATTCTTTCAACTTGTACTGTACTGGCTCACAGGAAGACGGGGCCCACTGAAAGGATTCTTGCAGTGCTCCCTCCCCCTTCCCTGTAAAACACACTATAAAGGAAGATTCAGCAGTTGTGCTCCTTCAAATTTGCCCAAAGGAAACAAAGTGTATGTCCATATAGAAACCTGAAAATGAATATTTATAGCAGCTTTATTCATATCTTCCGCAAACTACAATCACAGTGTTCTTCACTAAGAACACCACTGTACATCCAGACCATGTATTATTTAGCACTAAAAGAAATGAACTATTAAGTCACGAAAAAAGACATGTAAGACTTTTATGTACCTATTCCTAAGTGCAAGAAGTGAACTCGAGGGCTGAGGATTTAGCTTATTGGTTTTGGCATCTGCCTGGCAAGCGCAAGATCTTGAGTTTAATCCTGGTATATCACAATCTGAACTGTACACCAAGAAGATTGGATGGATGCTAGGAACTGAGGGAAGAGAGGGATGAGTTGGTGAAGTACTAAAGGTTGTGAGAGCAGTTAATCCATTCCCCGTGCTATCCTAGTAATGGATTTATGTCAGAATACATTTTTTAAACCCATGGAATATTATCCATCAAGAAGTAACACCAGTGTGGACTGTAGATTTTAGGCAGTGAAGATGTGTCAAGTGAAGGGGAATTGGTGCCACAGATGTATCACTGTGGAACAGAATGTTGATCGCAGTGTAGCCTGCCCGTCAAAGCCAGAAGGCATAAGCAAAGTATATTTTGTGTTCAATTTTTGTTTGGACCAAATAACAAAGTTTATAAAATTTATATAGGACAATACACACAGATACAAACAAAATGGAAAATCTCAGTAAGTTTGATAGATTATATCAATATCATTACCCTGGTGTGTGGTATTATATTGTGGTTTTGCAAAATGTTATCACAAGGGGATTCTGGGTAAAGGGTAATAGGATCTATCTATTTTATTTCTTAGTACTGTGTGGGAATCTACAATTATCTCAAAATAAGGGTTTAATTAAAAGTATAACATCATCTTTATTCTCTCTGAAAGCATTCAACTTCTCATGCTCCTTAGAGTAAAATCACAACTTGTTTCTCGGTTGTACACAGCCTTGCATGATCTGTCCTCTGCATGTGTTAAACTGCTTGTCTCTCTAAGGTATTATGTATGTTCTTTGTGACGATCAGGTCAGTTGTATGGATGTCTCAGTCTTGTCCAAATTCAAATGTCACTATTTCAATTGTTGTATTCTTGACCACTCCATTTGAAGTGATTTGCCCAGATATTGTATCACATTATTTTTATTGTCTTATGTATTTTACTCAGTTGAAAATTGTCTACACTCTATTCGCCTTTCCTTCTTAGGTACCTACCTCTACAGCATGCATCTTCTGTATGTACAGGGAAATTTTTTTTTTCTTCCTATTCCCAAAACCAGGATCAGTACGTGATTCTTTATAAGAACTCAGTGTCTACTCCATGAGTGGATTTTTAAATGCATGAATGTCTCAAACAACCTATTAGGGAGAAATTAAGGAAAGGAAAAGAACTATAATTTGGAACCTTGGCAGTAAAGCTGCTTAAATTCTACTTTCGCAGAAAAAAATAGAAAGGATAGATTGCTTAGTGGAAATCCAAATTGATTTCCTAGTTTTTCTGAACATATGTATAGGTGAGTCTGAAAAGCAATTAGCCACAGGTTCCCCCTTCCTGTGACAGGTTCCCTGTTTTGTGCCCTGAGCCTGAGAATGAGTCGGGTGTGTTTTCAGGGCACGTGAGCCCCTGTTTCCCACAAGCAACACCTAAGACCTGAATGAGTTACAAAGCACATGCTTTTTCTACAGGGTGGTAGGATATTTAGTCTGGTTCATTATTAGAATCATGATTTGCCTGCTGCCAGTTTGCAGTCGGTTTTGAAGACAGCACCTCTGCACTCTCAGAGGCAAGCATTCGAGAGGGTCCACTAAGGAGAACAGAGGGGTGGAGGCCATGGACGTGTGTTCCCTGTGAGCACATGTGCACGTGGATGCTGAACTCTTTCAGAGTTAAACTAGGACACAGGTGTTGGAGTGGATGTGTCTGACACACGTGCCGTCCTATCTGTGGTATCTGCATGGCTCCTTTAATCTCATGATGGAACAGTTTATGAAATCCATGCATGTGCAGGCTCTGCACTCTCTATAACAGGACAACTATATTACGAAGCAAACTGTCCTATTTCTCAATAATTAAAAAATTGAAACCACCTCATCCTCTGGACTGTCTTTAGAGAAAACAGCAGCAGGAACGGCCCGCAGTGGCCCGCAGTTGGTCAGCTGGTTGTTTCTGCTCACTGTCAGTCAGGGTGGGTCAGTGTGCTGATTTGTTTCTCAAATTCTTTAGCCTTTAATATTTCCCTGACTGCCAGGCATTTTACAATCCAAGTCTCCCCAGCACACCCACATGCTTCCTTCCTACTGCTAGAAGTTGTGTCAGTGAGAGATTCTCACACCTAGTCATATCGAATGCTAATGGATGTCATAGCCTCCCTGGGAACACTATGATAAGGTAGTGGGAGTCTAAACAAACGGATCTTGAATCTTGAAGTAATACCCCATCTGACATCTCAGTTAAGTCCTGCGAGAGGAAACAGTTTTCTTCTGGATGCAGTGGAATTAGCAAAGCCTTCTTATTCTTGGAGAAGAAGTGCTGAGAAACACTCAAACAGTGAGCTTGATGAGTCTGACTCTTAAAACTGGATTCACTAGATTCAGCTGTGATACAGAGAACAGCAAGAAGAGATAAATGAATAGGTCTCATCAAACTTTCTCCTTTGTCATCAATTTCATGTTGTATTCTTTCTTTGAGTTCAATTCAATAGCCATCTCCTATATGCAATCTTCTTTCATTATCATAAATCCACTTAAAAACACAGCCAGTTTGCTTGAACCGTGATTGGTGTGCTGCAATGCTACATCATGCAGGTACCCTCTCTTCAGATCCTTAACAAAAGAGGGTTTTTTTTTTTTGTCCTTATCATCCCATTGTACTTATTTAAGAATTTTTAAGTTTATACAGTCTAATATTGGAGAGAACCCCATATGGACTGATTAGAAGCAAAGATGCTTGTCCTTGGCTGCCTATAAAATTGCCTGGGAAACTTTGAGAAAAGGCCAGTGCTAGAGCTCTATCCTCTGAGATGGGATCTAATTGGGCAAAGGTGATCAAGTGGAGGGATTATTATTTTTAAAGCTCTTCAGGCACTTCCTGCTTGTACGAAGTGTTGAAATTGAAACTACATGGTTAGGGCAAATCTGCAAGCATATTTCATTACCTACTAATTGCAATATTCTCACCAAATTTTCACATAGTATACATCAAGACTTCATAGTTCACTTGCTTGGATCATTATTCTCTGGATAACAGCAGGCTTTGGCCGGGCTGTAGACTTCTAGTGCAGTATAGTATTTGACCCAAGATAGACTTTACATGATACTCTTTTTCCCTCCTTCCCTTTTCTCTAATGCTATACTTTACCCTTAAAATGTGATCTTTGGTGTTAGTTAGCTTATCGCTTTCAGGGAGCTTGTGGTTGTCAATTTAACTGGCCTAAGAGCCACCCAGCAAATTAGTACAGCATCCTTGTGGATGTATCTGGGTGGGCCTTGGGACCTGTATTTGGTCCCTGATCATTTCCCCTCAGGCCCTTTTCCTTTACTATTTCCTGGCCACCATGAACAGAGCTTGCTAAGAGGTTAAACTCAGGCTTCAC
>PVIR01018023.1:0-33981 GCA_004026965.1 Petromus typicus
TGGCAGTCTCCGGTGGAAATAGAGGCCTCCTTAGTTCGAGACTTGGGCAGGGTGTCCTGAGCTCCAGTGCAGGGTCAGCTAGATCAGCACAGTGTCCCATCTTTCCTGGTGACCAGGGAAAGGAAAAAAGTAAGGGTGAAGTGGAAGTTTCAAGGGCCTTCCAGGTGCACATTGGAAGGGCGCCTAGCGGGTCCTCAAAGTCCCAGGATCTCATGTTGGCATCACTCTGTCTGGCAGGTGCTGCCCAGGTCCCTCCTGACTACCACTGTGACATACCTTGCTCCTCTTGTCCTGCTTTCCTGCAGACTGAGGTGCCCAGATGGGCACTCCATGGGCCCAAGAGCTGTAGCCCCAGAGCACCCTGGAGGCAGGGAGTTGTCAGGAGGTAGCCCATTCCATTCAGAGAGTTTCAAGTGTTCAACCTCATAGCCTGGCTGCTAGATTTCTCCCATCCCCAGGCTTGGCACAGGGGAAGTGGGCATTACAAGTGCCCTCCTGTCCCTCCACTCTGGCCAAGATGAGGTCACAGGGTGGGGTCCTCCCCAAGATGTTGGCGTGGCTGAGGCAAGCCCTTTGGGTGTTTCTCAGTGCCCCCCACCCCTTGCCGCCGATTGGGGACAGGATGGGTGGAGGAACAGGCTGCCCCCCACGCCCAGCGAGGAGCACTACCTCCTTCCTCCTCCCCTGTGGGTCCCTTCATCCAAGGGCTAGAAATAGAATCCACTAAGTAATGATTAAAGTCAAATTCAGGCCTAAAAATAAAGAGAGAAGGAAGAGCTGGTGTGCTCCCTGCATGGCTGAGGGGAGATGCGAGCAGGGAGGCTGGCTGTAGGTGCTCCCCACTGCCAGGAGCACCCTGTAGATTGGGGTGCTTTCTCATCAGGTGGGATGCTGCCCTCAGCACCCATTGCTGTAGACGGTGTGGATCTCATGCCTCTAGCAGGACCAGATAGGAAACCCAGCTTCCTCCGTGGGGAAACTGAGGCCTAGAGAATGAAGTGGTTTATCTGGCAGCTGGCTATCTGGGAGCTCCCCCAGGGACGGGCTGGAGGCCCCCACACAGCACAGCCCACTCTTCCTGCTGCTCGGTTTCTCTTCCTGGTTCCGACGCACAGCGAGGAGGGCAGGTTCTCATCACACTCGCCCTGTGTGCACCCTCCAACCGACCACAGCTTCCCCCGCCTTTTCTGCCCTCCCCTTCTGTGGTCTGCAGCAAGCAGAGGAGGCCACAGGCACCCCTGGCTGGCCTGCTCTGCATGGATGGAAGCCTTAGGGTGCTACCACCTGGGACCCCTTGTGCATGGGCAGCCTGACTGTCCACAGTGCAAGGAGTCAGGAGCGGAGTATGAGCCCGCTGCAGGCCTTGGAGCAGCCAGCTCTAGAGAGTCAGAGAGCCCCGAGGTTCCCACTTCCTGGCAGCTCCGAAGTTGGAGGTCTGCATGGGCAGGAGCTGCCTGGAGGACTTCTTGGAGGGAGGGAAAGAGCCTGTGAAAATCAAGAAGCGCCTGAGGAAGAGCCACTCTGAGGACAGAGGTCCCTGTCCAGAGCTTCTGCCTTTTCAGGGGCTACTGACTTCTCTAATTTTGGGGAGGCCCTGGATGAACTTCTAACTTTTCTTTATGCAAGGCTGGGGTATGCAAATATCCCCTTGCTTCCTGGAACAAGAGGACCAAGCTCTGGGCAGCCCCTGCCCTGCCCTCCATCTGCCCATTTTCAGGGTATCATCTGCCTTGTCCCAGGGAAAGTGGAGGACAGGCATCTTGGCCAAGGTTCTGACCAATCTGGTCTTGGGCCTCCCTTCTACCAGCTGGAGGCCAGGTGGCCCCAGGAGTGTGACCCTCATTCATCAGAGCTTGTCCCCTGCTCTGTCCATCAGGGGCCAATAGTGCTTGCAAAGGGACCCAGACAAGGTGGGCCAGTAGGCTATCTCCCACATACTTTCCACAGTCAACGTGGGAGGAGGTGGTTAGTGGCCCTTCCCTTCAAGGGGGTGGCAAGTCTGCTTGACCTTGTGTTGGACCCAGGAGGGTTCCCTTGAGCTCTAAGCTCTGCAAGTCTCATTTCTGAAATGAGGGGCCCAGAAATTTGAAGACTAAAGTTCTAGACAGAGCCAACACTCAGGGGAGGCTGAAGCAGGAGGATCACTTCAAGTTCAAGGCCAGCTGGGCTACTTGAGTTCAAGGCCACCTTGGACTACGTAGAAAGACTCTGTCTCCCCCACTAAAGTTCTAGACAGGTAGTGCTCTGTCCTCAGTCTCCCCTCTTACCAGTCCTATAACATAGCCAGGACTTGGCAATGAGGGACAAGGACACTGCAGGACTTTGAAGGTTCAGGGAAGTTGAACTAAAAGGTGATATGGAAATATAGGCAAATGAAATTACAAAGACCACAGCCTGTGCTAGGGGGTGGGGAGCAGAGGCCTGGGTTAGGGCCCTGGGGAGGCCTGGTCCCAGTTGCCCAGTGCTGTAAGTAATTAGGCTCCTGTGCGGTAATTAGAAACCTTTCTGGGCCAGGAGTGGCAGCCTCCAGCCGATGGAGATGGAGCGATGGAGCAGGGAGGAGGCTCCCCATTAGCCTACTCTAACCCAGCCCCCACTTCTCTCTTCCAAACCGCTAGACAGGATTTCCGGTCTCACTGAGCCCTGGGGGGCAGGACATAAGCCTGAGTGAGTTACTATCATTTGGTTTTCTACCCTTTTTCAGTCATTCACTCTGGGTGCTGAAGGGTGGGGGAGAGGTTTAGAGCAGCAGTCACAGGGACCGAAGCCAGGCCTTCTTCCAGTCCCAGCCCCCAGGGCCATAGGCCCTAGCAAGTGTCCTGTGCATCTCCATTGGGACCAGCAGGAACTCCCCCCACCGGGTGTCAGGTGCTATCACTGCTGTCACAGGGTGCCCTCTGCAGATCCAGGGGTGGGGTTGCCCTTACTGCTGCCAACCTGCCCAGCTGCTGGTAAAGGCCCGCCCTACTCAGGTGCCCAAGTCTGAAACTCAATTCTGCCTATGTCTGCCCCGTGACCTGTTGGAAACTTCCGGCTCAGAGCCTCTTTGGGCCACCACCCTGCGCCTTAAACAGGTTTCATTAACTCTCTCTGAACCTCCTCCTGGGCCTGTTTAGGGCACCTTCTCCCAGTTGCTTTCCCCTGAAATCCTTCCAGCTCCAGCTCCAGCTCCCCTCCCTTCTTCTGCAGCCTTCCTGGGTGACCTTTGTCCCTTTCCGGCCATGGGTGCTGGAGACTGAACCCAGGACCCAGGCATGCTAAGTGGGCACCATCTGCCCGGCCTTCTGAATCCACAATGGCCAGGCTGTGGTTAGGCAGACAGGAGCTGCCCGCATCTTCTTAGGGTCCCCTGTACCTGGCCCTGGGCCGGGTCCCAGGGACAGGCTTGGGAACAAAGTGCTTTGGTTCTAGGCCTGAGACCTCCTGGGCTCTCTTTCTCCTGTCTCTCCTGCGTGGCCCTGACCGAGGATGGCTCCTGACGCACTGTTCAGGGAGTGAGAGGGCAAAGACGGCCTTCCTGCCTGCCCCCATGTCTCCCCCTCCCCCAGAGGGTCTAGCTGGGTTCTGGGGCAGGACCAGAGTCCCTGGGGGCCGTGGCCCCTGGTCCCCCAGATCTCTGTGCACTTCCCTTTTCAGTGGTATTTTTAGCTGGCTGTAAACAGTCACGGAAAGCTCCCATGCCCCAGGAGGCAGTGCTGTTTGGTGAGGGGGCAGGGCAGGAGCCCCTTGGCCTCCCTTGGCCTCCACACGTGCCTGGCTCTGGGGGTCTCCAGCTGCCAGCAGCCTAGAAGTGTCCCCTTCTAGCCCCATTCCCAACAGCCAGGGCCCCCAAGAAAGGCCTGCCTGAGGCCGCAGCCACTGACCTCAGTATTCAGGCACAATGCCCGGCCTGTTCCTGGGACCCCAGCACAAGGGCTGCTGGGAGCAGCATTTGGGGCAGGAAGTCAGGGTGAAGCATCAGCCCTGCCACATCCCAAGCCCCTGTCTTCCAGCCCTGTGGGGGTGGGCGACAGCAGCTGTTCTTTTGGGGTTAAATATAGTCCCTTTGGCTGTGGCCCTTGTTGTGGTGTGGGCGATCTGGTCTACCCCTTTGTCCATCCGCTCATTCATTCACCCATTCATTCATTCAGCTCTCTTTTCTGAGCAGCCACTCAGACCCAGCCCAGTGGGGGGGCAGACACTAGTCAGATCTGCCCGTTGTGAAGCTCCCAGCTCCCAGTCTGCCCTAAACCACAGGCCACGGACACCGGAGGCCCTCAAGACTGGGGACTAAGGAAGACTCCTGGCAAAAAGTGACTTACTTTCCATTTTATTTTTAGGGAAAGGTTCTAGACATATGAGGCTTAAAGAAAGAAAAAGCCTAGAGTTGGGGATGTATAGTTCAGCGGCACCCTGCCTATCTGGCAAGTACAAATCCTGAATTCGATTCCCAGTACCAGGAAAAAAGAAAAAAAAGTCTAAAAGGACAAAATAACAAATACAGAGTAAAAGTAGACTTCCTGGAGTGTGGTCTCACTCTGTCTTCCATTCCAGGGGCAACCTGTTACCATTTTCCTATGTCTGTCCAAAGATATTTAAGGCACATATGAGTTTGGGCTGTGTTATATATCCTCTTTTCTTTTGGATTTTGAGACAGGATCTCTGTGTAGCTCCAGCTGGACCCAAACTCATGGTGATCCTCCTGTCTTAGCCTCCCAAGCACTGGGATCACAGGCAAATGTATGCATCTCCTTCTACAACACACCCTGTAGTGCACTGTGAATGGTCTGCGCCTGCCTCCCCCAGCAGCCTTTTTGGTTTTGAATGTATCAAAGCCACTAAAAAGCTGACGTGGTGATTTAATCGGTGGTTGTGTATTTGCCGGTCTAATTTACCAGTTCTTAACTTCTGCCATTCTCTCCGCTTTTACCTACCCAGATGTACGTGTGTGTCTGCCATTCTCCGCTGGTTTGTTTTGTATGCTGGTTGTAAACAACCATCTTTACCTCGTGACAACTTTGCATACATCTTGTACAGAGTTGCTCTCAAGAAAATTTACATTAATTCCTCATTATCTATTTTTCCATTTTCCCAGTTGTCCCCAAGTGATTATTATAGCTCTGCCACCTCCATACAGAATCCAATTCAGGATCACTCATTAAATCTTGTCGTGTTTCTTTAGTGTCCAAATAAATCTGGAACATTCTCCAGCTTTTTGGGGGGGAGGTGCTTATGGTACTGGTACCCAGAGTCCAGACCAGCTGTTTAGGAACCACGCCGTCACCTTTCCTGATTGGAGCCAAGTTAACACCTCTGGAGGAGGACACCTCCCAGAAGAGGCTGTGTTGTGTCCCTTTCCAAACATATTGGCAGCAAGTACCTAGTATCCGCTTGACTTTATATTTTTATTCTTGCCGTACACCTGTACTAAGGATTGAACCAAGGGCTTTGCACTGAGCTACATCCCCAGCCCTTTTAAAATTTAGAGGCAGAGTCTCCCCAAGTCACTAAATTGTTCAGACTGAGCTCCAAACTCGTAACCCCTCTGCCTCTTCCCCCGAGCTCTGGATTACAGGCGTGTGTCACCTTGCTTCTGTGTTTATTGTTGCCTGCCTTCATTTGCTCACTTGGTTAGGGCACCTGCCAGCTCTCCCTAACACGAAGGTCCGTTTCTTCTTTCTGGCTAATCCATGGGGTGATGCTTGGAGCTAAGCCTCTGTCCTGTGTCCGTGGCTTTTCTCCATGCGGGCAGCCAGTGCTCCCCCATGTCACTTACTGTCTCAGGAATTGTTCCAGGTCCTCATAGGAATCTGGCTGCCTCACAGCTGGAGCTGTGCAGTTCCTTTTTGGGGACACCTGGTGGTTTGCTCCCTCAGTCCCCTGCTAGTGGACATAAAGGCTGTGACCCCCATCTCTTGCTCTTGCGACGTCACTGCAGAGACTGTCTAGCTGCATTGTCCCCAGCTGCATGCCCGAAGCTAAACAGACTGCTTGGGGAGTGGACAGTGAATGGAGAGATAGGGAGGCTTCCAGGGTGTGCCTGTCCCCATAACAGTGCATGGGAACTGGTCTGGCTGTGGTGGCGGGAACAGTGTAGTGGTTTTTCCCTAGGTGCATAGCATGTTGGTGACAGAGCCAGGTCCAAGACACAGAGCCACCCAATGCCCAGGACAGTGTTCCTGCCTCAAGCAAAGCCTGCCTGGGCTCCCCCAGTTCCTCATCTGCAGAATGGGGATAATAACAGCTTCTTCTCCTTGTGGTGGTAGGATTGGATGAGCTGTGATGTGCCAAGGACAGGGCCTGGCACCGAATACATGCTCAGAAAACAGGGCCTGTTATTATTTTTTATTATTATCCTCAAGGCAGTGGGGAGGCGGTGGCGGCAGCTGCAGGCCTGGCTGAGTGTTTGCAAACTGACAGCTGGAGGGTGACTAACTGCGCAGCCTCCACGCCCCCCTGCGTGGTAGCACGTGTGCTTTGAGTTGGGAAGGATGGAGATGTGTGGCGTGTGACGAGCTGGTGGCTGCGCCAGCCGCAGGGGCACCCTAACTTCAGCTCAGCATGTCATAGCCAGCTTGCTGTGTGCCCTTGGGCAGGCCATTGAACCTCTTGTGCCTCAGTTTCCATCTGTAAAGTAGGGAGAAGAGAATTCACACCCCCCCCCCAGTTGCACACAGCCCATGAGACCAGAACTGTGTGCTCAGCCTCCTTGGCTGTTGTGCCAGTACCTGGACCGCAGGGGGTCATGGTGCCGAAAGGCCGGGTGTTGGGGCGGGTGGCAGTGCCAAACACTCCACGCTCAGATCTCACTCCGCTGCCCCACCTGCTTACAGAAAGTCCCTGACCCGTTTCTGCAGGGCTCCTAGAGGAGTCATCACCCTGAGTGGACCAAAGTCAGGTGACGCCCAGCAGAGCTGGGGTTCAGCCTGGAGCTAGTGATGTCCAGCTTCCAGCTCCCCAGTTCTTGCTGGGCTGTGGACCTATACATGTGGCTGAAGCCCCCGCAGTCCAACCCTGCCCCCCCCATTGGCTTTGGAAGCCTCCTGTCAGCCCTGTGCGAAACCCACACCCCATGCAAAAGGTTGCTCCGGGCAGGCCCAGGACATTGGCACATAGAGCCCCGGTGAGCGTGTCCCGCTGCCCTTACCGCCAGCGGCCACTCAGCCCGGTCCTGGGCTGTGCCTTGTGCTTGTCCCCAGCCTGTATTCTGCCTTCCTGAGCACCCCCAGCCTTCAGGGCTTAGCTCACCACCCCACCACCACAGCATTTACATTACACCACTGCCCGCCAGGGGCCGGTGGAGAAGCATGTGGCTGCCACATCTGTCCTATTGATGAACCTCCCAGCAAGGCTTGTGGGACTGTGTTCTAACAGTGAGCTACAGAGGGGCCTGGTCCTGGCTCAGCCTGGGTCCTCACCTGAAAAGGGACCTCAGCCCCAGCCCTCTGCTTCCTTTCTGAGGTGGATCGGGGTCTGGGCCACATTTGGGACGGTGGTGGGGTGGCAGTGGCGGAGGGACCTTGGCTTGCTGCTCTTGCCATGGAGGGCATGGTCGAGCAGCACCTCGAGGAGTCACCTTTGTTGACATAAGCACATCATTCATTTGACTGCAGCTCTGGACTGCCAGACAGTGCACCCACCCTGGGGCTGGGCCCAGACAGTCCAGAAACCACCCTCTGTGGTCCCCTTGTGCCCTCTGGTCTCCCCTTCTGAGGGGACCACCTGCATGGAGTCAGTGTGTGACCTTTTTGTGCCTGGGTCTTGGTCAACGTTGTCAGGAAATTCATCAGGGCTGCTTAGTGGCTGTGGGGGTGGCGCACCCCCTTTCAGGACTGCCTCACATTTGTCCCTTCTGTTCTTGGACACTTGGGCTGTTCCTGGGTTGAGGTTGGTGCTGCCATATGCCTGTGCCTGCCCTGGTGGATACGTGCCCTGTACATCACAGGAGTGGGCTGAGAGCCGGCTTCGAAGGTGCTGCCAGGCATCCTCCCGGGGGAACCTGGGGACCCGTGGAGTTCCCGGACATCCTGGCGACACAGAGCCGCCCCATTCGCGGCACGACCCGGGGCTGGGGCTCATGGCGGCTGTGTTGCCGCTGCCCCTGCAGGACTCCTTTGCTCCTCCTGGTCATTCTGTCCAACTCGGGAGGCCCCTCTGGGTGTAGGGTTGTCAGCTCCCTGCTGCTGGCATCGTCAGTTCTTTTGTCCCTGTGTGAGAGTGGAGGACGGAGCTGAGCCCCTCGTCAGAGAGGGCCGTCTCTTCCCAGCCTTCTCTGCCTCTCCTCCCCACAGCTCTAATGGTACCGAGTGACAGATCGGCCTTCCTGTGACACGGGGACACCAGATCTCCTGAGACGATGTCGGCAATACAGGTATCACATGACGGGGTCTAGTACACTTCACAGCCCATGGCCCATTCTGCTGAGGAGAGGACAGATGTGGGCATGGGTCACTCTGTTCTCCTTCTCCCAGCCCACTGTCCCAGACCAGGCTGTCAATGAAGGAAAATTCCAAGCCTGGCATGGTGGTGCACATCTGTACTCTCAGCAGGCTCGGAGCCTGAGGCAGGAGGATCACAAGTTAAAGCCCAGCTTGGGCAACTCAGTAAGACCTTGTCTCAAAATAAAAAATAAGAAGGGCTAGGGGATGGCTCCATGGAAAGGCTGTGGATTCCACCCCAGTGTTACACACAGCCATGGGTCTGGAGTGATAGGGACCTCTTAGCTCGAGGACTTGGGCTCTCAGAGGAGGAGGAGTCAGGCTCATGAGAGGCCAGCTCAGAACCTGTGCACTCCAGGGTGAGCAGGCAGGTGGGCAGGGTGGAGCCCCAGATGCACTGCCCACCTGTCCCCTCCCGCAGGCCGCTTGGCCTTCCGGTACAGAATGTATTGCCAAGTACAACTTCCACGGCACCGCCGAGCAGGACCTTCCCTTCTGCAAAGGAGATGTGCTCACCATTGTGGCCGTCACCAAGGTACTTGGGGACCCAACTGGGCCACTCTACCCTCCCACCCCTGAGGTTCTGGGTTGGGTTCTCTGCCCTGGGGGTGGCCCTGAATGTGTGTCTGGGCTGTCTCCCCGCAGGACCCCAACTGGTACAAAGCCAAGAACAAGGTGGGCCGTGAGGGCATTATCCCAGCCAACTATGTCCAAAAGCGGGAGGGCGTGAAGGCAGGCACCAAACTCAGCCTCATGCCGTGAGTGTGGCAAAGAGGGGCCCCAGGGTGGGGGAAGAGCACGGGCCGGGTCCTCCTGGGGGATCGATGAGGAGAGCAGTGTGCAGGTGGGGCTTCCTAGAGGGACGGGCAGGACTTGGGGCAGAAGAAAAGAGGACCGGGACCAGATAAGGCCTTTGAAAGCCTGGCTGAGCAAGTGGGGGCTGGAGGGCGGCCTGAGATGGAGACGCTTTGAGAGCGAAGGGCAGCAGGGTCCCTGTGACCCTGGGCCCTGCCACCCTCAGCTGGTTCCACGGCAAGATCACCCGGGAGCAGGCCGAGCGCCTCCTGTACCCACCGGAGACAGGCCTGTTCCTGGTTCGAGAGAGCACCAACTACCCCGGCGACTACACACTGTGCGTGAGCTGTGACGGCAAGGTGGAGCACTACCGCATCATGTACCACGCCAGCAAGCTAAGCATCGACGAGGAGGTCTACTTCGAGAACCTCATGCAGCTGGTGGAGGTGAGCCTCAGGCAAGTCCTGCCATTAGCCCTCTTGGGGTGACCTCAACCCCCCACAAGGAGGCACCAGGATTAGAACCTGTCTGGTTCCCAAATGCACCTCCCTCCAGTTGCTCACTGAAGTGCACTCCCAGACGTGCATGTGCAAAAACTGTGCCAGGGTGGCCAGTACTCCAGGCCGCACCTGACACCCAGCAGCCACTGATGACACCCCAGGGGTCTCTCCCCCACTCTGAGGGCCATCCCCCTGCTGGCCTGGCCAGTGGCTAGAAAAGGCTAGGGTCCTGGACATGGCTGGCTAGTGTCTGGTGCCAGTTCCAACCAGGATCCTCCACCTTAGGGTGCTAGTAACGAGAGGCAGGCATCTGTCCAGTAGCTGGGTGTGAAGTGGCACAGAAATGGTGAGCCCTCCCTCCGGTCAAGGCCCCTCCAGCCCAGGTGTGCCCGGCCTCTGCTGCCCTCTGGTGGCCAGATTCAGCAGCACCTGAGTGCACAGTGCCAGTGCACGGAGGTGCCCACCCGGCTGGCACTGAGCCTGCTGCCTGCTCCCCAGCACTACACCACAGACGCAGATGGGCTCTGCACTCGCCTCATCAAACCAAAGGTCATGGAGGGCACTGTGGCAGCCCAGGATGAGTTCTACCGCAGTGAGTGCCCTCACCTTGGCCACCTCTCAGCCGGGTCTCCCCAGGGAGGGGACCCCCAGACCTCAGTGTCACCCCATTTGGGACCCTGCCCCCCCACCCTAACTAAGCCTCCCTGTAGGTGGCTGGGCACTGAACCTGAAGGAGCTGAAGCTGCTGCAGACCATCGGGAAGGGGGAGTTCGGAGGTGAGTGGGGAGCCGGGCACCTGGGACACAGGCTGCAGGAAAGCAGGGAGCAACTCTCCACTCTCCCCCAGACGTGATGCTGGGTGACTACCGGGGCAATAAGGTCGCTGTCAAGTGCATCAAGAATGACGCCACCGCTCAGGCTTTCCTGGCTGAAGCCTCAGTCATGACGTAAGTGGGCAGCAGGGGTGGCCGGTGGCCCTAGCTGAGGCAGGGGACAGGAAGGCCTGGCAGGCTCTGACAGCCCCATCTGCCCCAGGCAACTTCGGCACAGCAACCTGGTGCAGCTCCTGGGCGTCATCGTGGAGGAGAAGGGTGGTCTCTACATTGTCACTGAGTACATGGCCAAGGTGGGCACCTGCCTCAACCCCTCTGTGCCTGTGTGGCCCCTGCTCCCCACTCACTGAACTTGAGGTCACCAGGGCCTGGCTTTTCTCCCTGGTCCTCCCTTATTGATGTTCACACCACCTCTCCAAGCCTCAGTTTCCCATCTATGACATGAAGATAATGACAAAGTCTACCCCAGAGATTTATAAGGGTTGAGAGATAACCATGGTCCAGGTGTGGTAGCGCACGCCTATAATCCTAGGACTCAGGAGGCCGAGGCAGGAGGATCACCTACAGAGTTCAAAGCCAGCCTGAACAACTTACACAGAGGGGCCCTTTCAAAAAAAAAAAAAAAAAACCAAGATAACAAATGATGCTATGCACAGTGTCCAGCAGGGATGGCCTGGCCCTCTGCCCTTCCCATTTCCCTGACCTGAGCCCACACTCGAGGGCCATGAGTCTAGTCTGTCTGTCTGTCTGCTGCCAGGGGAGCCTAGTGGACTACCTCCGGTCGCGGGGCCGGTCGGTGCTGGGCGGAGACTGTCTCCTCAAGTTCTCCCTGTGAGTGAACAGCCCTGGGTGAAGTGGGAAGTCGAGGGGACACCCTCCCCTGCCACGGGAGCCTTGCCTGAGGGTCACGTGACTGGCCTGTTCTTAGAGACGTCTGCGAAGCCATGGAATACCTGGAGGGCAACAACTTTGTGCACCGGGACCTGGCCGCCCGGAACGTGCTGGTGTCAGAGGACAATGTGGCCAAAGTCAGCGACTTTGGCCTCACCAAGGAGGCCTCAAGCACACAGGACACAGGCAAGCTGCCTGTCAAGTGGACGGCGCCTGAGGCCCTGCGAGAGAAGGTGGGGTGCACCTGTTTTGGGGCTACACACACTGGATGGGGGTATGGGGACCCGACCCCCTGGAGTTCCCAGTCTTATGCTCATTTTCCCACCCACATGGCAGAAATTCTCCACCAAGTCCGATGTGTGGAGTTTTGGGATCCTTCTCTGGGAAATCTACTCCTTCGGGCGAGTGCCTTACCCAAGAATTGTGAGTGTGGTTACTGAGGCCAGGGTATGGCTGGCACCATGGGGTTGGCAAGGTATCTGGCTCCTGAGCCTGAGCCAGAGCCCTCACTGACCCCTGGCACCCCTGCCACAGCCTCTGAAGGACGTCGTCCCTCGGGTGGAGAAGGGCTACAAGATGGACGCCCCGGACGGCTGCCCGCCCGCCGTCTATGAAGTCATGAAGAACTGCTGGTACCTGGATGCGGCTGCGCGCCCCTCCTTCCTGCAGCTCCGAGAGCAGCTTGAGCACATCAAGGCCCATGAGCTGCACCTGTGACCGTGGGGGGACGGACCCAGAGGTCGGGACCGGTGCCCCGCCGCACACTGGGCCGAGCCCGGACTGAGCCCCAGTGGGCTGGCGGACCTCTGTCCTCACCTGTTCCCTCTGGCCCTAGGACCCCGCCTAGGCCTGGCACCTCCTCTCACGGACCCGCCTAGAGGGCCACGGGCCCCACGCCAGGCGGAGGCGAGAGGTGGGAGGCAGGGCCCACTGCGGTCAGCCTTCCCAGCCTCCACCGCTCGCCTCCTTAGAGTTTATTCCTTTCCTTTTTTGAGATTTTTTTCTGTGTGTTTATTTTTTATTATTTTTCAAGACAAGGAGAAAGAAAGTACCCAGCCAATGGGCATTTTACAAGAAGTACGAATCTTATTTTTCCTGTCCCGCCCTGAGGGTGGGGGGGCAGCCCTTCCCCAGGGACTCGTCGCCCGGCCTCGGCCCCCATTCCGTGTCCCGTGTCCCTTGTGCCGTGTCGCCTCGGCCGCCCCATGTTTGCGCTTGACCACGTTGCACTGTTTGCATGCGCCCGAGGCAGACGTCTGTCAGGGGCTTGATTTCATGTGCGCTGCCACCACCCACCCACCCGCCGCCCACCTTGTGAGATGGAATTGTAATAAACCACTCCATGAGGACATGGCGCTTCCTCGCCAAGCCTGCCTGTCCCCCAGTCGTGCCCATTGCCATCTTGTCTCCCCTGTCTCTGTCGGGGGCTGGGGAGCATGGCCAGGAGATGTAGCCGCCGCTTTGTGTCAGCTGCACGAGCGACTGTCCTGTGTCTACCTCTACCTATGGGAAGTGCTCACTGCCCGCCCTCCCCCGGTGCCACCTGGGCCTGGCGCAGGACTGCCCTGTGGGGTACCGCCCAGGTTCTGGCTGCCCTTCCTACTGTGTGGCTTATGACTTCAGCACGGGAGGCTGGAGCCAAGAAGTGGGGGCTGGCAGACAGGCCTGGGGACAAGATGAACCGGTCTCCAGAGATGCCAGCCTTGGAGAGCCGCTGAGGAGGGCCTTGTTCTTTTCAGCTGGCGTGGAGCAGCTCTGGCCCGTCGGCACATCATGCTCTGCCTTTTTGGACCCTGCAGGGATCGAGGGTCCTGCCCCCATATCCACACACCTCCCTTTCCTGCCCTGCTCAGGATGCACAGAGGGGAACGTGCCCAGAGGCAGCAGAACCTTGCAAGGGGAGGGCGCGGGGTTTCTCCCTGAGGTAGTGCTGAGCCTCCCATCCCAGGCAGCAGGACTGGAAGCCAGGAGCCCAGCCCGAATGTGCACCTGTGGCCACCCGTGACAGCTCTAATGATCACGCGCTCCCTGGCCCAGGGTGGTGGTCTGGCTCTTTTTGCTGGCCCTCGCACACACTACCGGACGAATTTATTCACCCTGCAGCAAATATCCGAGCACCTGGTACATGCAGGATTGAGGTTGAGCAGTGAGAAAGGACAGGCGTTGGGTGACCCCAGCTGGAACATCAGATATCTGTGCTCACCTGTGCTTCCTCAGGACTCCTGAACCCAGATGGGGAGGAGCAGAACGGAGGGAGGGAGGGAGCCAGGGCTTAGTAAGCACTAACAGTGCTGGGGGTCTGGGGGCAGCGGGTGCCATCCAGGTGAGTGACAGGCTGCTGACAGATTTGGTGGCAGAGTGCTTGGCTGGCATGCACAGGACCATGTTCAATTCTCAGCACCACCAGGACGGGAGCAGGGCTGGGGTGAGGAATGGGGCCAGGGAGGCTGTTACCAAGCAGAGCCACAGGAAGCAGGTACCAGGTTCCTCTTAGAAGAATGATGTGTTAGATGAAAGTCATTCTCAGAGTAGACATGATGGGAGACAGATGGACTTGCACTTGTGAGAGATGCTAGGGATTAAATGAAGCTTGGCATGTGCCACCATGTAACCCCAGGCCTTGGGAGGCTGAGGCAGGAGGGTTGTTAAGGCGGCCTGAGAAACTCAGTGAGTGAGACCCTGTCTCAAAAAACCAAAACCAGTGGGTTGAGTATGAGGGTGAAGGAGAGGGAGGGGCCGCAGCCACACCTGACTACAGATGGATGGATGGGTGGGTGGGCAGGTGGTGTGGGGAGGGTAGGTGATGGGATTCACTACACTGAGGCCACGTGGAGCTGGAAGAGCCTCTGAAGCTGCCGAGCAATCCCGGGTGAGGTGGGCAACTCCAGACACTGGAGAAGTAACCTGGAGCTCAGTCAGGGCAGCTAGCGAGGGATGGTTCAGAAAAATAGAGCCCCGAGGTCCACCGGGTAAAGATGATGGCCTTCCTCATACTGGAAGGCCGGCTGGAGTAAGTGACCACGCCCAGTGCAGAGGAAATGGCTGAGAACAGGCCAGGGACCCGAGGGGACCCCTATCCCTTGTTTGTTTTTGCTTTTTATGATACTGGGTATTGAAATCCACTGTGAGCTACCAATCTCCCCCACCCTTCCAGCATTGGGGATCAAACTGAGGACTTTACACTTGCAAGGCAGGTGTAGTACCACTGAGCTAAGTCCCCGGTCCATCCAGCTCTTATATTTTCAAGCAAATTCTTGCTGTGTTATTAAGTTACCTGGCCTGGGCTCGAACTTAGGTCCTTCTTCCTCAGCCTCCCAGGCTGCAGGCTTACAAGTAGGTGCCACATGCCCGGCAAGGAGATCTGGGATTGGTACGGACCTTTGAGACTGCAGCAGCTAGAGGAGAGGGTGCAGTCTGAGGTCAACAGCTCTTTGAGTAATGGAACTGTAACAGAAACAGCAAAGGAGGAGGATGTGGCAGATAAACATAAGAAGACATGTTTCCTTGGGTGAACTTGACCACCAAGGGGAAGGATGTGACTTGTAGGTCACATCTAAAGGATGGGAGTGAAAGATGGTGGACCCTCCTTGTTGTATGGGTAAAGGTCCTGGGCAGGGCGTGGAGTAGGAGCTCAGGTCTGTGCGCTGAGTCTGCTCTGGCCAGTTCAGATTCCACCCTGACTTCACTGAGTGCGGGGCCCTCGTCAACTCGAACAGCATTCCCAAGCCAGCGAGAGTCCAGGGACCTCAGCGAGCTTGTACGGAGATGAGCAGGGGTGAGCTGCATACATGGGTCCTTCCTTGGCCTTCCACCATTTCCACTCTGGCTGGTATCTCTTCGTACAGGAGCACAGTCACTCTGTCCTCGTGGAGCTTCACGGGGGCCCAGGAAACCCTCCCAGGACTCGCCTTGGTGCCCAGGAATCCAGTAGGTACCACTCGGCCAGGGAGGCAGAACAACAGAAGGCTCAGGAGGCTTTTGAGACACAGAGGACAGGCTGGGGATGAGGGAATCCTGGCAGAGGCAGTGAGGTCCAGATAAAGGATGCAGAGGATGGTGTATTGAACCAACTCCAGGTCCCCCGCTCACTCACCGCCTCCACTCCCATTGTCCCCAGGCCCTTAAGTAATTGGAACAAATCCCAGACAGTATCTGAATTCACCCATAAAACTTTAGTATGTTTCTCCAAAAGACAAGATTTGCACAATCACAGTACCACATTAACCTTAAAACATTAAAGGTTGTTATTTCTCAAGTCAGGGTCTTGCTATGTAGTTCAGGCTCTCCTGGCAATCCTCCTGCTTCAGCTTCTCCAGTGCTGGGCCAACCACCAGGCCCAGGGTGATAGTTTCTTTCTTTCTTTCTTTTTGATAGTTTTTTAATACAATCAAATACGCATGGTACAAATTTTTCCGATTATCTTATTTTTTTTCCAGCTGGGAGGTTAAAATTAGGCTCCACATGGGTGGGGCATTTAGCTCAGTGGTTCTGGCATCTGCCTTGCAAGCGCAAGGTCCTGAGTTTGATCCCTGGTAACCACATACAACAATGTTGGGTGTGGTGACTCATACCCACCAGCATTCAGTACCACACACCACAGTGTTGGGTGTGGTGGCTCACTCCTATAATCCCAGCACTCAGGAGGCAGAGATAGGAGGATTGCTATGAGTTCGAGGCTTGCCTGGGCTACTTAGTGAGCTCAGGGCCAGCCTGAACTACATAGGGACACCCTGTCTCAAAAAAAAAAAAAAAAAACCCAAAACCCAAAACCTTAGGCTCCTCGTGAGGTCTCTGCAGTGTATTTCTTTGCTCCGTTGTGTAAGCCACCCTCCCTTGTCCACACCCTCCCTTTCCATGTGATTTATTGATGAGAACACCAAGGTGCTGGGAGGACAAGTTTGCTTTTGGAAAACCAGAGAGAAAGTGGGGAGAGAGAAAGGGGAGAGGAAGAGGTGGCGGGTGGATGGGTGACCAGAGTCTGGAGACAGAAAACTATCCCCAACCCCGGCAGGGAAGAGGAGCCAGGGTTGTGCAGGTGGCTGTCTCTGGGGGCCCCTGCCACTAGCTGCTGGAGCCCAGCAGCAGGAGCATCCACTTAGCTGGCAGAGGAAGGCGGGGCTCAAGACCAGCCCAGGAGGAAGAGGATGTCTATATTGAGAAGGGAGGGACAGGTCAGTGCCAAAACCCAGGTCCTGGTGGTGGCCAGCTCCTCCTGCCTGGCCTAGGCCCAGGACCCCTCCCTAGCCTCCCAGTTCCAATCACCCTGATACCCGGATGTCAGCTCCTTCTGTTCCACCATGCTGGGGGTCCGATGTCCCACAGTCTTGCTCTGCACACTCTTCCGCCTGTTCCTGGCACCCTGCAGCATGGAGGAGGGGCCCCCTCTCCCTCGGCGCAGGTTTGAGTACAAGCTCAGCTTCAAAGGCCCAAGGCTGGCCTGGCCAGGGGCCGGGATACCCTTCTGGAGTCATCATGGAGGTGAGCACAGAGGAGGGGCCTGGCTAGGCCAGGGAGCCCTGAGGGCTGGAGGGCTGTGACTGGGAGGGGAGGGGATCTGTCAGGCCTGGGTTCTGCCATGTGTGATGATCCGATTTGTCCCCTACTTCTCTGTTGGCCTCAGTTCCTCCTCTCGGCCTCTTGGACCTGGGAGCACACAAACACACGCATGGGTGTCCTGGACAGAAATGGTGCATCCCCAGGGTGCCCTGGGCTCATGGAGCGGGCGTGAAAGTATTTTAGCTCACAGGTCTGCATTCAGAGATTTCCAGACCTGACCTACAAGGGTCTGTCTTTCACTGGATCTTGTCCTCGACTTACTAGAAACCTACAACACAAAGGGGCTGAATTAGGAATAGACTGGGCCTTAGAACAGGGGCTGATATGAGTTCAGGAACATGACTTGTTTCCAAAATGAATACTGGGAAGTCTGCCCAGCCACGCAAAGCCTCCTAGCAGGCAAAGCAAAGAGAGAAAGCAGATCAAATTATGTATTTCTATAAAATGTAAAATTCTAAGAAATGGAATCATTCTCAGTTGAGGCTTTTGAAGATGATAAACCCTGTAAACTGGGCCTTCTTTCAAGCCCTCTTTCACAGGGGCACAGGAAGTAGACAAAGGAGTGGGGGCTGTCTCAGGGTCAAGGTGGCAGGGTTGGGACTGCACTCGCTGGTTTGGGCCTGCCACACCTGGGGGTCTCAGATCATGTAGGAAAATCACTCACTGACCCACTTCTTGTCCACCCAGTCCTCCTCTTTGGGGTGCTCCACCCACAAGCCTGTGACCTCAGCCTGAGACCTGGGAGGTTCCGTTGGGCTTCAGGAGCTTGTGGTCATGGTGAGGCTCCCAGCCCTCCAGAGGGCCATTAGCAGCAGCCGTGGACAGGCCCACCACCTCCCACCTGCCCCCGGCCTTTCTGAGCAAACAGGCTGGAATAGCCATCTCCAGGAAGTCCCACAGGGTCCAGACCCTTGGCTAGGTTCCGAGTTGGCAGAGGGGACAGGCTGGGGGCTGATTCCTGTCCCCCAGCTCTTGACAGGCCAGCATCAGTTCCTCATCTTTCTCTTCCTATCTACCACACAACGCCCCTCCCTGGGCACCCCACTCCCCCGCACCCATTCCTCATGGGATAGCCTGCAAGCCAGGCCCAGCTCTGCCCCCTTCCCTAGCCCCCTAGCCCAAAGCAGGCACAGGCACCCCTAGACCCTCAGGCAATCCTGAGCCTCCAGGCTGTGGGGTCACAAAGTTCTCTCTGCGTTTCAGTCAGAGGCCCCTTTTTTGTCCACCCAAGTCCTCATCCTACATTTCGGAGCCAGAAAACTGAATTCTGATCCATGTTAATTTCCTTAATGCTCCTGAGCCTCAGTTTCCCCATCTGTAAAATATAAAAAGAGCACAGACCTGTGGTGAGGCTGAGGTTAGAACTGAGCAGAGCAGCATTTGATGCTCCCAGCCCCCCCACCCCCAACGGAAGCCCCTCCAGCTATGCAGGACCCTGTTCCCACTCCTGCTGCCCACTCCGGCACCTGACACTAGCCACACCAGCAGCCACACCACACTTTTATGTTTTGTATCACTGAGGATTGAACCCAGGGCCTTTACAGTGAGTTATATTTCCACCTCTTTTAATTTTTGTTTTGAAACAGGGTCTCACTAAGTCATTAAGTCACCCAGGCTGGGCTTGACCATGGGATCCTCCAGCCTCAGCCTCGTAGGGTGCTGGGATTACAGGTGTTCATCAGCCCCTTGTTTAATGGCAGGTTTGGTGTGACCTCCTCCCGGGGCCTGGCTATGCTGATGAGACAGAGAGACAGGGCCTGAGGGTGAAGTAGGAACAGGGTCTCAGCTGCCTGCTCCACAGATGCCATCCCAGGCCTGGAGGAGGTGCGGCTGGCACCATCCCTGAGGAACCGCAGTGGCGCGGTGTGGAGCAGAGCCTCAGTTCCCTTCCCGGCCTGGGAGGTGGAGATGCAGATGCGGGTGACTGGTCCAGGCCAGCGGGGCACCCAGGGCATGGTGAGTGGCCCCTACCCAAGACTGACAGGGGTGATGAGCCCAGGGTTCCAGGATCCTCAGGCACCCTGTGCTGAGGAGCTCACCCTGCAGGTCATGTGGTACACACAGGACGGGGATCTCGTCAGCTCTGTCCCCAGGCAGCTGGCCTTGAGGGATGGCATGGGGGTTTTCTTCGACTCTGCAGATGCCACCAAGGACACCCAGGTGAGGAGCAGTCCTCTCCCACCCCTACCCATTTCCTCCCCACCTCCTCCCTATGCCCTGGCTGAAGCTGATGTCACCTCTCTGCAGAACAGCCCTGCCATCCGTGTGCTGATTGGTGACAGGCATGGCTCCCAGGAGCACCTTGGGTAAGGGCCTGTGGGGACCGACTCATGAAGCAGCACTCCCCCCAGGCCACCTCCTAGAGCTGCTGCCTCACTGGCCTCCTGAGCCCCACCCCCTGGCTCTCAGCCCAGCCCCTGGTCCAGTCCTCCTCTTCAGGGACAGTTCTGTCCTCTTCTTTTCACATCTGGTGGGAGTGCTGAGCCCAGAGGGTGAGGTGGTTTGTGAGGTCACACAGCCATGGGCAGAGCTGGCGTCTGAGCCCTGACTCCACTGTGAAGGTTCCCACCCTGCCCCGCTGGCTTCTCCTTCCCTTCCTCTGGGTGACAGTGACGGGTGACGTGGCCTCCCGGTGGCCGGGCCGGTTTGGGTTTGTCGGTGTCTCTCAGCAAACAGCCTCAGCTCCTAACAATTAAAGTAATTGCACAGTTCTTGGAGCCGAGCTTACTGTCCTTGGCCCACCGCCTGCACTTGACACTCACTGTCTCGTGAACCCTGCCTGGCAACATGGTCATGAGCTACTTGCTATTATCCCCTTGTTTTAAAGACAGGACACCAGGCTTTGCAAAGGTGGGGTGACTCGTCCAAGGTCGTACACTTAGGGTGCTGCTGTGCGGACGGTGGCAGTGACAGGTGTTCTGCGAGAGCTGCCAACAGCACCTGTGTTCCCAAGGCTCTGCTCCTAACTCCCCAGAGCCTGCCTGGGTGACCATGGGCTGGCCATGCCGTCCCGGGCTGTCAGGACTCGTCCCATGTCAAAGGGAGAGGATGGAAGTGGTCTTCTCAGAAGCACAGGGGCTAATGGGAAAGAGAAGAGGAGGGGACAGTGGGATGTAGCAGTGGGTCAGGAGCACAGAAGTCAGACCTCAGGTCACCCAGGCCTCTGTCTCTGGTGACAGCGTAGGGAAGCTCCTGACCCATTCCTAAGCCAGCTGTAGGCAGAGGTTGCGCTCCTGCTCCCTTTTTTCTGTGCAGGAAGCAGATGCTAGCAAGAGAGACTTGAGCTAGACAATAGGGACTTGTCCCATGCCAGGTCATGCAGGGAAGAGGGGGTGGTGGAATAGCTTCTGGGACTGCCCCCCCCCATGGCCACACTTGAAGTTCTCTGTGGCCTGGCTGGACTCCAAGTGCCCACAGGAACGGAGGCAGCCAGGTGCTGGGCTTCTGTCACTGGGACTTCCGGAATCGGCCATATCCATTCAGAGCACGGATCACCTACTGGCGACAGAGGCTCCAAGTGAGTCCCCCTCCTCTTTCTGGGATGTAGGTCATGGTCTCTGGGATACAGAGGTGCTACCTAAGCATGTCCATGCTCCAGCTCAAGTCTGGGGTATCACAAGGGGTCCCCAGCACACGTGAGTCCTCACACCCATGGGGTCACTGGCACATCCGGGCAGCACCCAGAATCCAGGCACTCACAGAGCATGAGCCCAGGACACAGGTCACCTCCATGTCACTCTGGTCCTAAGCCCTATGGCTATCTTCCCTCCTTTAGAGGATGAGAGACAGCGCATTTCCTCCACACCCTTAGGTGTCACTGAGCAGCGGCCTCACCCCTCGTGACCCGGAAGAGGTCTGTGTTGATGTGGGACCCCTGCTCTTGGCCCCCGGATGTGCCTTTGGGGTCTCAGCAGCCACAGGCACCCCAGCAGGTAAGCCCTGAGAGGAGGTGAGAGAAGAAGGGTGGCATTCATGACAGCCCTTAGCAGACCCTGGGCAGGGCCACCACTCTGCACCATGTGACCTGGGCCAGTCACCTGCCTTCCAGCAGCCTCTGTCACTAGCAGGAGGATTTCTGCAGGTCTCATATGGGATAAAACATGAATAGTTTTTTTTTCCAATTGTCCCTGTAAATGCCCCTCGTGAGACACTGGGGCGGTGAAAAGGACACAGCATGAGGGACATTTAGGGACATGGAGCAGAAGGGTGTGGTGTGTGGGGAGAACAGGGGTCTTGCTGGAAAGGGGAATCCAGGCATGTGAGGACTTCAGTCTGTGGGCTGTGGGCACTGGGGAGCCATGGAAGGCTTCTTTCTCTTCCTTCCTTCCTTCATTTCTATTTTCACGCTGGCCCTTTCTAAAGAGTGTTCTTATTTTGAAACAGTCTTACTAAGTCACCAAGTTGCTCAGGCTGGGCTCAAACTTGGGACCTCCTGACTCAGGAAAGGTTTCCGAGGAGAACAGTGATGCGGTCAGAGCCATGCTGGGGAAGTGACCACTGCGTGTTGGTGCCACTTGTAACAGCTGTGGACTGAGGGCCTGGACTGTCCCCTGGCCTGCCGCCATGGCTCCGGCCCACTGCGTCTTGTGGTGGTTCAGTTTTCCCATTTTCCCAGAGCCACTTCTGGCCAAAGATGTTTTCAGTCCTTACAGCCACACCATCTGCTTGTCTGTCCCCACACCCTCCTGGGGTATGAGGAGGACGAAGGTCAGAGAGCTGTCCGAGTCACCTGGGAATGAGGGCTGGGTGGCCAAGGTGCTGGGAGGGGAGATATCACCTTCCCCTCCCCACCCTCTTCCAGATGACCATGATGTCCTGTCCTTCCTGACCTTCAGTCTGAGCGAGCCCGGTCCAGAGGTGATGCCAGCAGGCCTACCCTGACAGAAAGCCCAGGGACCTCCAGTCCCCAGACACCAGTCCCTGCCATGCACCCTTAGGTCCCTCTGCCTTGTGTGGGGACAGTTCTGGGAGCCAGGCACTACCCTCCAGACCTCCCAGGCTGGCAGGGCCAGGTTGTAACAGGACAACACAGTGACCAGCATGGCCAACATACTCGGGGGGCTGTGGGGCACAGAGGAGAGGTCAGAACCAGCCTGGGACTCAAGAGGACTGAGGGAGATGGGCTGCAAGGAGGTCTGGGTCGCTGTGGGAGGGAAGGGGCAGCAACAGACAGGAGAGACTCAGCTTCCATGGCTGGAAACCTCAGGCTTGGTGATGGAGCAGAGGGCTCTTTCGTGGCTGGGGGATGCTTGGTCAGGGGTCCCCAAGGGAGGGCTTCCTACTTCATGATATTCCTTGGATTAGGGGCCTGACCTTTCATCTCCTTCCTCTAGGCTCCCCCGGAGCCGTTCCTGGAGATGGAGCAACTCCGTCTGGCCAGGCAGCTGGAAGAGCTTCAGGCAAAGCTGGCCCCGGGAGCCAAGAAGAACACAGAGCCACAGCCACAGTCCAGAGTCCAGGAAGAAGGTAGTGCCCAGGGAGGAAGCAACACAAGACCCTCTGTCCTTACAATCAGAGTCCTCTAACCCAAGGGGAGATGATGGCCTGAGGCCCTGTTTAGCAGAAACTGGGCCCGGGTCTTCTGCCCTTTCTCAACCTTACCACCCAGACACACATTCTTGAGGAAGTCCTGAGGCTGAAACTGCACTTTCTAATGCCCTCCTCCAAGAAGCTCCCCCCAAAATAGCATCTGTTGTCTCACTAAAACTGCCACCAATCCCAGCTCTGTCCGTTCTCCAGGGGAAAGGCCATTTGATCTGCAGGGGACAGTAAGCAGACACAGCCTCATCCTGCAGGCCCTCTGGGGTCTGTCTCAGCACATGGCCCAGGTCAAGAAGCAATGGAAGAAACACTTGGGGTTCCCAGGCGGGGCCAGGTCTAAAGCAGGATGGGTGAGTAGCCCATGGGCACCGATATCTCCATCTCAGGGCCTCAAAGAGCAGTGAGTGCTGGACAGCATAGCCCACGTCTGTAATCCCAGCACTAGGCAGGCTGAGGCAGGAGGATCACCATGAGTCCCAGGCCAGCCTGGAGATACATAGTGAGACCTTGTCTCAAAACAACAACAATGGCAGCAAGTGACAGAGCCGGCGCAGTCCCCCCCTCAGGGTATGGCCGGCAAGGAAGGGAGGAGTGCAAGGCTGCAGATGACAGGGTGGGGCAGGGCGGTCTGTGAGAGGGCATCTCTGGATAAGCAAATGCTCACTCAGTGGGGCAGGGAAGCGCGATGACAAATATTTGGATTTGGACCACAGACAAATGACAGAAATAGACTAGGTGCCAATTTGCATGTGGCTACACATGTGATTTGCATATGGCTTGCTTAATGCTCAGCTGCACAAATCCTCATTTCATCTCTGCTGTCATCCTGGCTCTTCCCCTGAGAGTCGTGCCCCGGGCATGCCCTGCCTGGGAACCTGGGAGCTAAACACGCCCAGTCAAGGCATTCAGCCAGGCAGAGGAGGCCAGCGGCTCCTGCAGGCTTTGCTGGAGTCTGACACCTGAGGTTTTAATCTTGTGTGCAGCTTAGAGAAGGACCCCTACCCTAGGACCCGTCTTCTTGGTCCTGCACCCAGGCTTGGGACCCTTCCTGGGAGATCTTATCCACCTTCAGAGACGTAGCTACCTTGCCAGGCCATCTGACAGGACAGAGACTCAAAGTAGGGGGTATGAACCAGCCCTGGTCCCAGTATAGATCACACCATGGGAGGAGGGGATAGAGAAGACCAGGACAGCAGGGATTAGAAGGGGGAGGATTATGAGAAATCTAGGAATGTTGTGGGGGCACCCTCAGGAAGAAGGAATTTGAGATCAGGAAGGAAGTGCAGAGTCCAGATAAACAGAGATGAGGGGAATCAGTGGATCCAAAATGAAGAAGATGAGCATGGTGCGGCGGTGTACACCTATAATCCTAGCACTCAGGAAGCTGAGACAGAAGGATTTTTGAGAGTTCTAGCCCCTCCTGGGCTACATAATGAATTTAAGGCCAGTCCAGATTACACAACGAGACTTTGTTTTAGAAAACCAAAAAATAAATAAAATGAAGTGGGCCCTGCTACTCTGGTAAAGTCTTTGGAAGAAGGAGGGCTACCTTATCCCCAAGGAATATTTTCCCTGAGAAAACGGTCCCTGAATACTGGACCAGAGGCCCCTCCCCCCTCAGCTTCCCCCCACCCCCACCCCACGCAGGACCTTGCCAAAGTCAGCACCTTGCTTTGTGGACAGCGAACTCTCCTCCAGGCCGTACAGGAGATGAGGTAAGGGACAAAAGGGAAGGGGGTGGGAGAAGAAGAAGGCCCCCCACCCCCACAAGGTACCTCTCTACCCAAAGAGGGTCCCTGATCCTGTAGTCCTTTCTTTCCTTCCTTCCTGAGCACCCAGAACATTGCCTGGCAGGGAAACAGGGTGGGGGTTGGGCTGGCTGAGCTGACCTGAATTTAACTGAACCGAGTTTAAAATCTTGAAAGTCTTACTTCAAAAGCAACTCTTCCCAAGAAAGCCCAGACATTTAAGATATGCTACATGCTGGGCATGGTAGAGCACACCTACAATCCTAGCACTCAAAGAGGTTGAGGCAGGAGGATCGCCATGAGTTTGAAGCCAGCCTGGGCTACGTAATGAGTTCAAAGCCCTCTTTTTTTTTTTTTTTTTTTTTGAGACAGGGTCTCATTTTGTGGTTCAGGCTGGCCCTGAACTTAGCCTCAAACTCACATCACAGCGATCCTCCTGCCTCTGCCTCCCGAGTGCTGGGAATACAGGCGTGAACCACCCACGCCCGGCACTGTGGTATGTGGTACTGGTTGCTGCTGGGTGTGAGTCTCCACACCCAGTATTGTATGTGGTTAACTGGGGAATCGAACCCGGGTCCTTGCACTTGCAAGACAGGCGCCAGAACCACTGAGCCAAATCCCCGGCCCTCAAAGCTCTCTTGAAGTGCATAGTGAGACCATCACAAAAGAAAAAAACAAAACTGATATGTACATTTGCCAACTCTCCATGATAAATGGAATCATTGTGTGCTACAAACATGCTAATAAAAACAGAAACAGAAATTTTGAAAAGGAGCAGCCCATGGTGTGCCCAAGGGGTAGGGTTGGTAAATCTGAGCTACCCTTTGGTGACAGCCCCTGGAAGGAGCTGGTGTGTGACTGAGGTTTTGGAGCTCACAGCCAAGACCAGCCCAGCTGGAGGAGGCAGCCTTGAGTTTCCTCTCCCCACCAGTCTCCCAGCCTCCTGCACTGAGCCTGCAGCCTCAGAGCTACTTGTGAAGCCCTAGGTGGGGAAACCAGGAGGGTGCACGGACGTCCACTCCTCAGCACATCTAGGCACCCAGGATGGCAAAGAGAGAGGACGAACAAGAGAAACCAAATACTCAGTAGTCTGGAGTCAAAGGCAGAGCCCAAGGAGCCTGTGATTGGGCCAGGCAGCTTTAAGGAAATCCTGGTCTGGGCTAAAGCTGTCTCAGGGCCCAGAAGGCAGGATGGTGCCTGTTCTCACTCTTGCCCTGCCCTATGGATTATGGCAAACAACCAAAAGATGAATAAGTGACCTGCTCATGTCCACCCACCAGGAACATCACTGCGTACATGGCCTCAGAAGCCCAGGTCGTCACTCTGCCTGTGGGCACTGAGCATCACTTCCAGGAGCTTCACCAGATCCTGAGCCTCCTGCACAAGGATCTTCAGGGCCCAGGGGTGAGAGAGGAGGAAGGGGTGCGGGAGCCCCTCCCCAGGGTTGGAACCCACCCCTCACTCCCAACACTGCTGCAGGCCCAGTGCCCAGTGCCTTCGCCCTCCCTCCTGGGACATGGGCAGGCACTTCTGTGTGTGCATCTGTGTCTCAGTGTGCACACAGGCATGCAACAGATATGTCCCACAGACTCAAAAGCAGCAGGGTCCCGGGGATCCCTTCAGTGTCCACTGGTGACCAAGAGAAAGTGGGCGGCTCTGCCCACAATTACTCATCGTTCAGCATTGGAGCCCCTCAGCCCTGTGCCACCCCACCCCAGCCTGCTCCATGCCCCCTGCCTGGGGAGATTCACAAGGCACAGATTCGAGAGCCCCCTCTCCTGGTTGCTACCTGAGCCAGATCTCCCCTTTCAGAAAGCAGCACCCAAGGGTCTCCGACACCCTGGCTGGCACCCAGGGGCCCCCACATGCCTGCAGCCTGGCGTCTTCCTGCTCTTCCTCCTCATCCAGACTGCAGGCTTCTTCTACTATGTAAACTTCAGGTGGGTTCCTACAGGCAGGGCTTGGCACACTGCCCACCCGTTGTGGGTCTTGGCTATTGCTTTTGACATTAATTGCAAGTAGGAGGACACAGGCTGGGACCCTGCTCTCTCCAGGCACAGATGCCCTGTGCAGCCCCCTGCCCACCTGGTCTTGCCTCACAGAGCCCTCCTCATCGAGGAGGTGCCAAAAGCAGACAGTGATGCCTGGGTGGTCAGCACTGATGGCAGAAGCTTGGGGACCGCAGCAGCACAGGAGAAAGCACACGGAGAGAAAGGGAATTAACCTGGAAAGGATATTTGAGATGGGTCACCAAGGTGCCTAGGAGTTTTTCAAACTGCCAAGATAGGCAAAGCCTTCACTGCTACAGAAGAAAAGTACAATATTTTGGAAAAAACTGATAACTCAGTACTGTTGGGGACAAGAGCAGCATCATTTTATGACATAGGACAACAATAACAAAAAGCAGAGCCAAGCCTAGCATGGTGGTGCACACCTGCAATGCCAAGGGGAAATGTGGACCTTAAGTGGCACACCAAGGGAGCCATAAAGACCTGGGAGAAGGGGAGTTCTGGGCCAGTGGGCAGAGGGAGACAGGTTTCAAGGGACCAGGCATAGCCTATAGTCCCAGGACACAGGAGGCTGAGGCAGGAGGATCACAAGTTTGAGACTGGACTGCACAGTGCGTTCAAGGCCACCCTGAACCACAAAGCAAGACCTTGTCTCAGAAAAACAAAAGCCCAGAGGGGAGAGACACCAGTACTTTCCTCTCTCCCTGGCAGCAGGCAGGAGCTGGACAAGAGACTTCGGAAGCGCTGGTCCCTGGGGAGCCTCCCTCTGGGTCCTGCACCAGACGTTCCCAGGGTGCCGGGGGCCCTGAGGAGGCAGCCCTTCTCCCCCAGCAAGCAGTCCTGAGCTGCATCCAAGCCACTTCTCATGGGGACGTGCATGGCATCCAGCGTGTGGACAGCTTGTGTTGTGTCTTCTTCCTCTGGGTGCCCAGCTATGGCCCACACCTGGCATTCACAAAGCCTATTTTATTAAAGGTGACTTCCCTTGCTGGGCATGATGGCTCATTCCTGTAATTCCAGCAAGCAGGAGGCAAAGGCAGGAGGATTGCAGCGAGCTCAAGGCAGCCTGGGCTACACAGTGAGTTCAGGGCCACCCTGGACTACAAAGTGAGCCTCTGTCTCAAAAAACTAAAACTAAGCTATAATAAAATAAAAAATAAAGATAACTTCCCTGTCCCCACGCTTCACCGTGTTCATTTACCTTCCAGCTCCTCTGGCTAGGGAGTGGCCAGGGGGGCTCCAAGCTGCAGAGAGGCCAAGGTCTTGCTTAACTACCAGAAGAACACACAGGGACAGCCTGGAAGGATAGAGTCACAGCTGGGTAGCCCTGTCCCCAGACTCGCCCAGCACAACCAGTGGTGTCTCTCTCTCTGTGTCCCTCCTGGTCCAGCTCTACCAAAATCCCTGAAGCGTTCTCCCTCCCCCTTCACGCAGCTCCAGTGACAGCAGGGCAGGCATGTGACAGAGGAACTCTAGACACAATTCCTGAGCCATAACTGGGACTTCTGCTCCTGCTCCCCAGCTTTCTCCCTCTATCGCCTCAAGCTCTTTGGGGAGCCGCTGGGGTCAGCATTTGACGGGGAGGAATGGGTGGGTTTCCCTTCCTTGCTGCTGTCCCGTGACAAGCTGGAATCCGGGCCACAAGTGCCCCAGAGTAGTGGGATTGGGGGAGGGGAGGAAGCAGGATTCCCCGGGGAGCGACCCCACCACCGAAGGCTCTAATCCGCTGCCAGCGCGGCCGGGAGCTCGGCCTGGACTGAGGCACGTGGGGAGTGCGGGTTGCACGTGGTCCCGCTGTTTCAGCCCCGTGCGCGCCCCCAGCCCGCGGGGGAGGGGCTGTGGAGCGGGGCGGGCAGGGGGCGGGGCCGGTGGGAGGGGGCGGGGCTCCTGGGAGCTGTCCGCGAGACCAGTGCTGAAGTCGGCGCGGACGTGCAGTACCCGCGCGATCCCCGACGCCTGGTCCCCCTGCCGGCCAAGACCATGGCGTTTATGGTGAAGACTATGGTGGGCGGCCAGCTGAAGAATCTCACCGGGAGCCTGGGGGGCGGCGAGGACAAGGGAGATGGGGACAAGTCGGCCGCCGAGGCGCAGGGCATGAGCAGAGAGGAGTACGAGGAGTATCAGAAGCAACTGGTGGAAGAAAAGTGAGTGGGACTCCTTCCTGACCCCAGTGACCCCCACAAAGTGACAGAGACATTCGCAGCTGCTGGGCCACCCCTGGGCCAGCATGCAGCCCAAGCCCCTTCCTCTTCCTTCCTGGACTTGCTGTGAGGCTGGGGGAGGGCCAGGGATGTAGCTCAGTGGTGTCATGCCTAAGAGTCTGGGGTGTCCTCCAGCTGCTCTCCGACAGCTATTTTGCACACCCAGGACCCTGTTCCAACTACCTGCGGCCCTAGGGGAGTGGGGAAAGGAGACTGGTGCCTGAGGTGGGGACAGGGGTGCACGTGCATTTCTGATGGATCAGGTAATCCCTTAATCCGATCTGTCCTGAGCCTTCTGACTAGGGCTCCTCTGAGCCTCAGGCTCTGAGGAAAGAGCTGCTCTGAGGGGCTCAGAGTTGTGGAGACAAGTCCCAGGATACAGGCTGTCCCACATAGTGAACCCACTGTGTGCCCACAGTTCTGGGATGGAGCAGAGCCAGGGTGCAGTTAGGGACTGGACTCTTGGTCCTTGTCCCAGCTTGGCTTCTCATTAGCTGGGTTACTTTAGGCAAGTTACTTAACCTTCTGGTGTCTCCTTTCCTCTTCTAGAAGTGGAGTGGCAGTCATAATGTGCCTTAAATATTTATGAGATGACTTCATGCATGTAGACCATTTAGTGCACTGCCTGGCATGTGGTAAATCATCACTACACATTAGTGGTGGTTATTTTACCTAATCATGGCAGTTTTGTGAGTTGCAAGTTCTCACCCCCATTTTACAGAAGAGAGCAGTAAAGTGGTTTATACAGTGGGAATGGAGCCTTGATGGGAGCCCTGTTCTGAATATTCTCCCCCACAGGACACAGCTGTCAGTTGTCTGGGTAGAACGGTAAAGTTCTACCCAGAGCTGTGGCAACGGGACACTGTAGCGGAAACAGGCAGCAGACTCATCGCAGGTTAGGTCCACGCATCCCACACAACTGTCTCAGTCCTTACAGTGACACCACCTCTGCCCCCACAGGATGGAGCGGGACGCGCAGTTCATGCAGAGGAAGGCAGAGCGGGCCACACTGCGGAGTCACTTCCGGGACAAGTACCGGCTGCCCAAGGTACATGGGGGCTAAGAGGCACAGCTGGGACCCTGCGGTTCCACAGCCAAGGGGAGCTGCCACTCTCCACCCATAGGCCTCAGGGGGTGCTCAGTTTGAGATTTCATTTTCTCACTCCTTTGTCCACTTATTTGTTCATGAACTTCTATGGTTGACCAGCTCCCTTCAGGCCAAGGCTTGGAGCTGAGGAAAAGCTCCAGTCTCTGGAGACTGACAGGCTTGTCCCTTTAATTCTCCACCCCGACCTCCCAACACCCAATCAGGCCCAGTCCATGACGGCAAGGAGAAAGCAAATTTTACCTGGGGCTTCTGAGCATGAAGGGACTGAGGTGGAGAGAGCAGGAAGGTGCCATGTGTGTGCCAGAGATCTGAGCATTTCCAAACTCCCAGTAATACTGCCAAGCAGCTGCCACCCACCCACAAGTGAGGAAACGGAAGCTCAGACATAAGAAGGGACTTGGCTAAGTTCACGCAGCCAGGGGGAGATGAAGTTTGAGCCTGCACTGGGATCAGGCAGCTGGCCACCTGCAGCGAGCAAAAGACTCCTCGCTGGCCAAGTGTCCCAGGCACTGTCTCTCGAGGCTCTCACCCTCCGGTCTTCCCTGTCTTCCCTGGTAGAAGGACTGCACCAGGTGGTGTGAATGTTTTCTGTGCCTAAGAAGGAAACTAAGGCACAAACCACTCCGAAAATATCACCCTTGTGTGCCTAGAACTGCGCCAGATTCCGCAGGGGCAAGGAAATTACCTTGATCTTCACTTGAACTGAAAGATGTAGTATATGGACATCACACACATTCACGCAGTGAATGTTTAGTGAGGCCCTGCTGCCTCTGGCTCCCCTCGGGGCACTGGTCTTTTGAAAATTTTTCAAAGGGAAAAACTGGTCCAGAAAGGCTGCCTTACTCTATTTTTTTTTTTAATTTTTTCTTTTTTTGAGACAGGGTCTCGCTTTGTAGTTCAGGCTGGCCCTAAGCTCAGCCTCAAACTCACATCACAGCAATCCTCCTGCCTCTGCCTCCTGAGTGCTGGGATTACAGGCGTGAGCCACCATGCCCAGCACTGTGGTATGTGGTACTGTTTGCTGCTGGGTGTGAGTCTCCACGCCCAGTATTGTATGTGGTTACTGGGGATGAACCCAGGTCCTTGCGCTTGCAAGACAGGCTCCAGAACCACTGAGCTAAATCCCGGCCCCAAGCCTGCCTTACTCTAAACTCCGCTAGGAATAAATGAAGTCATTCCTCAAATGTTGGCACTGAGCATATAAGAGACAAGACAGCCCGGCACAGAGGTGCATACTTGTGATCCCAGAATTCTGAGAGACTGAGGCAGGAGGATCACAAGTTTCAGACAACTTGACAACTTAGCAATTCAGTGAGAATTTATATTAGAATTAACAACAAAAAAAACTTTTTTAAAAGGCTGAGGATGGATAGCAGCAGAGTTAAGGCTCTGGGTTCAAGCCCCAGAACAGAGAGAGAGAGACACACACACAACGCAACTCTGCCATTAGAGAACAGAGGCAAGGACTTGAATTCAGCTGAGTAGGACACAGGCAGAAAATCCCAGTGCCTTCCAGAGGGACCCAGAAATGCACTGGCTATAAGCTGGTTCCATGCAGAACATGGGCATTGCATTGACATCAGTGACATAGGTTTGAATCTAGCTCCTCCACTTCCCGGTTGTATGGTCACAGGAAATGTACTTATTTAAATGTTCTGAACTTTTGTTTATTTGTAATACGGAGATAATAGTACCTACAGCCTAATGCTTTTCCACGTGAGAGTACAAAGCACCCAACTTGACATGAGCCATATGCAAGTGTTGTGAAGTGAGACCTTTCACTTTCCCTGGCTGTGTCCTTCAGCATGGGTAATGGTAGTTCCTAAGATCCAGATGAAGGTGACAGTATGACTCCCAGGCAATTCAACTTCCTCTTTACTCACTGTCCTCCGTGTTCATGCATCACATGCTTGGTCCCAACCACGGGAAGGCAGGGGCCTGGCATCAAGGCCAGGCTTCTTCCCTGCCCCTCAGCCCACCCCTCTTCCCTTCAGAATGAGACAGATGAGAGCCAGATCCAGATGGCAGGCGGAGATGTGGAGCTGCCCCGGGAGCTGGCCAAGATGATCGAGGAGGACACAGAGGAGGAGGAGGAGAAGGCCTCGGTGCTCGGGCAGCTGGCCAGCCTTCCCGGCTTAGATATCAGCTCCCTCAAGGACAAAGCCCAGACCACACTGGGAGACCTCAAGCAATCCGCTGAGAAGTGCTACATCATGTGACCATATTCCCTGGGATGGCCACTGGGACTACCAGAGGGCTGGGGCCCCACGAGAGCCCACTGGGTGTCATCTCAAGTCCAGAGACCTGAGTCCCACTGGGTCTCTCTGTTACCTGCCCCAGTTTGGCCCCTGACCCTTCTCACCCATGGTCTCTCCCTTTCCATGGAAGCAAGCTCCCATTCCTCACCCTATCCTGTGGGATGTGCACCTCAATCGGCCTGGGAGACCTCCAAGTTGGTAGGAAAGAGCTGGTCCTCTTTAGGTGTGGCACTCTTCCTGAACACAAATGCACTTACAGACACACATACCCCATGTGCCCAGCCCTTCCTGGTACTCACCCCAGCTACTGTCAGGGGTCTCCTTGGGGAGCAAGCATCCTTAGCTGACAGAGGACTGCATTCCAGTCTCTACTTTTACTGTCCTTGGAGGATGTTCTTCCTGGTCTCCTCTTATTGTCTGTAAAATGGGAATAGACTGGGTGACTTCTAAGATGCTGGCATGGAATCCCGGCCATTTGGCGCTGAGCCCACAGCCCTTCTTGGGCAAGGGAGCAGCTGCACTACAGCCTCTAGCAGCTGCCGCTCAGGCTATGGAGCTGAGCAATGCTGAGAGAGGCAGAATGCCAGGGATGAGGCTGGCACCGAGCAGCAGCCCAGGCGGCTCCAGGCCTCTCTGGGCCCAGGGCCCAGTTGATTTCTGTTCCATTCCAGTAGAAGCTCTCTCCGGATTCCATAGCTGGCTGGAATCTCTTCTCCCAACTCAGTGAAAAATAAAAATTCCACATGTCAAGGCCATCTTCTCACTACTTCTTGACCTTCAGCCTAGTCCCCAAAGTCTGCCCTTGGCTTCATAGGAGAGAGAGGACATCAGTGCCAGGGGACATCAATCCTAGCCCCTCTAGGAAGTTCAGACTCTCCCCTTGCAGGGCCCTGGGTAAGGCAGCAGCAAGTCTAGCCTGGAGCTGGTGAACTAGGATGGGTGCAAGGGCAGGGGTGGATGTGGCAGCCAGCTGGATGGGGTTGTGTGTGGCAAGGTGGGGAGTGGGGGTGACCTAAGACCACAGCTGTCTGTCTCTGGCCCTTGTGTGCATATCCATCCCCAAGCTGCAACAGACACACAGATGGGACCAGAAGACAGCAAAGTGACCATACCCTAGCCCAGCATGCTGTGTGGCTTCCTCTAGGCCCTCTCTCTGAGCCCCCCAGAATAACAATGATACTTGTTTCACAGAGTGATTGTGTTTATTTCTATCCGATTATGCTGGGAATGGGACCTACAGTCTCCTACATGCCGGGGAGTTGCTTTGCTCCTGGGTGACTGTGTTTATTTCTATCCGATTGTGCTGGGAATGGGATCTACAGTCTCTTACATGCCAAGGAGTTGCTTTGCTCCTGGGTGATCATCTGTACTCTCCTTAGCACATGAGAGACCTTATCAGTAAATAGTAACACTTTTTTTTTTGAGACAAGGTTTTGATTTTGTAGTTCAAACTGGCCCCGAGCTCAGCCTTGAACTGACAGCAATCCTCCTGCCTCTGCCTGCCATTTGCTGGGATTACAGGCATTAACACCATGCCTGGCACTGTGGTATGTGGTTCTGATTGCTGGTGGGCATGAGTCTCCATGCCCAGCATTGTTGTGTTTGGTTACCCGGGGGATCAAACCTAGGCCCTTGCAAGGCAGGTACCAGAACCTCTGGGTTAAATCCCTTGCTCCAGTAACACATTTATTAAAACAAAGTGGGAAGGAGCAGTGTGCAGAGACCTCGTGACACCATATCTGGCTGTAGTTGGCTGGTGCCTGGCCCCCGGGGACCTGGGGTGGCCTGGGGTGAAGCAGAAAGCTGGTCCTGTCACCAAGCCTAGTGCCCTCAGAGGAGTCTGTGCCTAGATAGTGAAGCATGAGTTGAGACATTTTTTAAAAATGCAAAAGTGAAGACGGGCCGGGGAATTAGCTCAGTGGTTCTGGCGCCTGTCTTGCAGGCGCAAGGGCCTGGGTTCGATTCCCCGGTAACCACATAACAATACTGGGTGTGGAGACCCACACCCAGCAGCAACCAGTACCACATACCACAGTGCCGGGCGTGGTGGCTCACGCCTGTAATCCCAGCACTCGGGAGGCAGAGGCAGGAGGATTGTGATGTGAGTTGGAGGCTGAGCTCAGG
>PVIR01018024.1:0-33983 GCA_004026965.1 Petromus typicus
GCAAGGACCCGGGTTCGATTCCCCGGTAACCACATAACAATACTGGGTGTGGAGACCCACACCCAGCAGCAACCAGTACCACATACCACAGTGCCGGGCATGGTGGCTCACGCCTGTGATCCCAGCACTCGGGAGGCAGAGGCAGGAGGATTGTGATGTGAGTTTGAGGCTGAGCTCAGGGCCAGCCTGAACCACAAAGCGAGACCCTGTCTCCAAAAACCTAAAAAAAATAAATAAATAACAAGCTCCAAAGCCAAGTAATGTATCTTTTAGAAACATATCCTTGGCTTCTCCATAGTACCCTAAATAATGTATTTTGCTGGAGGCCTCCCCACTCCCCCACATGTTATTTGTTTGACCTTGTCGGGAGAGAAACTTAACTTTCCTGTGTTAGTGCACTGTTCTAAGCTACATGCCCTTCTCCTTCTACAAGCTTCTAGGGCAGCAAGATGGGAAGTACCCTGGGCTCTAGATTTTCCCAGCTCCAGTTGAAATCTGGAACAGGCTCCTGTATGAAAGCCCCTAGCTGTTCACTGTCCCAAAGCACTAAGAACAAGAAGGTCTAAATGGGATGTGGTAGCACATGCCTGTAGCACCAGCCCTCAGAGGCTGAGGCAAGAGAACCACTGAAAGTTCAAGGCCAGCCTAGGACTAAATAATGAGTTCAAGGTCAGCCTGAATGATACAGGAAGACTCTGTCTCAAAAAATTGGCAAAAGAAGAAGGTCTAGGTGGGGTCCCTGGACTTCCTCTTCTCAAGTACACACATCTTCAGGGAAGATGGCAGTGATAAAGCGACTACAAATCAACCTCTCCTAGATTCAGAAGCCAGACACTGGAAAATAACAACTTGGGGAAGCAAAGGAGAGAGATGGCCCTGTGACAGTCTGGGAGGATATGAAGGGAGAACGGGATCCCACAGAAAAAGTGAAGAGACGGACCTCAACATTAAAAAAAAAAGTAAGAGGCAGTCTGCACTTTCTCTGTGGGTCCTGGCATGAAAACAAAGATCAGATCTACGGAGACACTGTGAAAGGAAATGACTCAGAGGCCTCCATGGAGTAGGCAGTGGAACAGTGCTGGGTGCTGCGCACTCCCACGCTCACCAGTGACTCCTTGTGACTGCTGTGTATCCTGGAGCCAGACCTGGTCAGAGCCACTTTAGGGAGAGGCCGACTGAACCTGGGACTCAGAGCAGCCATGGCTGGCTTCCTCTCAGGACTTGGTGAAGGACCACCACGGGAGACTTCCAACCACAGGAGTCGTGGGCAGGCCGGCAAGAGACACCGAGAGTATCACAAGCGAAATGACTCAGGACCCAGTCCCAAGAACAGCCTAAACTTCTGTAAATTTCAAAACTCCAGATCCAGCACCCTGCCCTTATCTACTCTACTCAAAATAAGCACTCATAAATATATTTGTACATAAATAGATTGTATTATTATGAATTTAAATTGATTTCGTATGTGCAAATTAATGACATTTATTCATCTAATGTTTACACTCTAAATGTATAGCCATTGTTTCCACAGTGACTATATAATAAACTACAATGAGATCTTCAAACATGTTCAAAAATAATAAACAGGGCAGATAACAATCTATAATGCAATATGACTAAAAATTAATAATACCAGAAAACTGAAATGTAAAACTCTACCATCTCAAAAACTTTTAAATCTCTAGAACAATTCTTAATCAAAGAAAAAAAGACCAAAATCGCAAATGATCTGGAGAATAATGACGACAAAATACTGCTTCTCCTGTACATCTGAACCTGGGGAAATAGCGACAGGAGCCCCTCAGGGAACAAATTCATATTAATGTTCCTAATAAACAGTAAGAATAAAAATAAATGAAGTTATACAAAGATAAATTAGACAAGGCAATAAGAGGGATTAATAAAGATAAAGTAATTATAAAAAAACTGGCAGGAAAACTAATAAACTCACAACCTTTTTTTAAAAAAATGTAGGACTTCTGCTTCTGACTATCTGGAGGTAGCCTCCACTCCATCGCCTACCAATTCAGAAAATACACGTTATGACTTGGATCCTAGATGTCCTCACAGGCCCATATGTTAAAGGCCTCCTCTTAAGGAGAACCACAGAAAGCAAAAGCTGTAGGAGGTAGGACACCATGGAAGGAAGTTAGGTTACTGGGGGCGGGGGAGGGGGCGTGCCTTGAAGAGGACTTGGCACTACAGCCTCACTGAGGACTTCTCTTTGTTTCCCAGCCACCATGAGCATAGGAGCCTTCTGTACCACACGTGCTACTATCACATGCTCAAAGCCAAAGGGACAAGTGACCAAAGACTGACTCCTCTAAAGTACTGCAGCTCTTTGGGAAAGCTACCCTCGGAAGAGATTAAGGTATCTCCACTCTCAAGAGAGCAAACGGTAAAAGCGAGCATCCTCCCAACACCATCCTCTGGCTGGCTGGTTTGCAGTTTGATCTGTTGCTCCTGTATGTGCTTCTGTCTGGACGGCATCTAGTGTTGCGCCTCAGCCACAAGCTGAACGGGTGGGGCTGTGGGTCTCGCCCAGTGAACTACATGATCTTTTCTTTACAGAGTTAGCCTGCCTCTGGTACTTGCCTATAATAATAAGCACATCATTTCTGTAAAAGAACAAAGGTCAACTCTTGTGGCTGGGGATACATTATCTGAAAAGGCCCAGTGGGTTAGGATTGGAGACTCCGATACACTGACAGTATTCTATTTTAAAACGTGGGTAAGTGAGAATGGTAGCAATTTTATGGTGTTTTCTTTATGATTTTTTATTATGCCACTATTTCATCTTATGAATTCTGTGTGTTATATTTCATAGTTTGAAATAAATGTGTTTTTTTTAAAGAAAGAACTCCACAGAGCCTGTTGCATTAGCTGAATCAACCTTGCTTTCTACCCAGCGGAGTAACCAGGCCATAGTCAGTTTCTCTCACAGGGATACCAACGTTTCCCGCTCTTAATCACCGACTGCGTGCCAGATACTCTCTTTGTTCGGTCTCCAAAATAGCCCTGCTGGTTGAGTCCACTTCTCTTTACACATCTGTAAATGCCACCAAGTGTCTCCTCTCTAGCCTCCTCAGGACCCAGTTCGTGGCCTGGACCTTGCAGCCTGAATCCTCACCTTCTCCAAGGACTCCCTGGGACAGTGGCAGGTCAGATCCATGTGTTATCAGATGGTGGGTCCCATGGGGATTCTTTCTAGGTTCTTGGTGTCACTGGACAGGACACACAGAGAAGGTGGTGAGAGGGGACATTTATGAAGATACAAAAGAGCCACACTCCACGGGTGAGCAGGCCAGGTGAAGGGACACACAGAGGTCCTGAGGATAAGGGGAGGGGAAGGGGCCTGCTGTGTGCAGAACTCCTAGACTGGGTCTTCCACCACGGGAATAAGGCAGGGGGACAATGTCTTATCAAAGCTCACTTGGCCTGCGCCCAGACTGAAAGTGCTCTATGGAAAGACTCCCTGGCTTTCTTGCCAGATGTAAATGAAGGATTAAAAATTGCACTTTTCAGATTGATCAGGCAAACAGAGCCAGAGGAATAATTGACAATAAAGGACTGAAAATCCCTTTCTAATTAGTTCTGTGGACAGTGCTCAGGAGCCTTAGCATCCTGCTGGACCCTTTGATATGCACTTGTGCCCTGGGTTTAATGTCTTTGACACATTCTGCCCAGTTTGTCTGCTTTGTCCCAGCTGTAGCTGCCTACCTCATAAGTCACCACAAATCAATATATTATGTATTACTTTCTCTTTATTTCCCTATCTAGAAAAAGGGATTTTCGTGGGTTTCTTTGTTTGCTTGTTTGTCTCTGAGAGAGGGTCTGGCCATGTAGTCTAGGCTGGCCTCAAAATCAAGGCAATTCTCCTGCCTCAGCCTCCCAAGTACTGGAATTATAACTATGCAGCACAAAGCCCAGCTCACACATGCAGCACTTTCTAAACCCTAACCATGAGCTTGCTCTTGGGATTTACTATTTTCCTCACCTATGACATCTCACAAAATCTCACCTGCCGCTGGCAATACCAACTGCCTACCAACGTGAGACGCTGAGACCCTAAAGGGAAATCAGACACCTCTGTCAACCCCTGCACCACATTCCACAGAGCTGCTTGGCTGTCACATTAGTCATGTCACTTGCCCCAAGTCTCAGCCCACCCAAAGAAGGCACACAGTGTCCCCACGTAACCTGGGGGCCCAGGATCCAAGGACAACAGAGTGCTCTTCCAAGGCAGCATGGCTTCCCATGGGGCCAGGTTAGGGGGACTTTTAGGGACCCACATGATGAGGCCACCATCCATGCTTGTCTGGAAACCCAGGGCCCAGCTCTGTGTTCCCTATACATAGGACCGGAAGGAGTCAGTGTGGGGGAGAAAAGAGAAAAAGGGATTTTTGAAAAGGAAGAGTGATTTGGGTAAACTACAGCAAATAAGTTATGGTTTCTGTTCATACATCTCCTTTTTTCTTAAACTTGGCTATGTCAACCCCCTAACAAGCAAACTGCCTCCCTTTTCCCTGTTGGATGCTCCATTTCTTTTATAACCTGAAAGCAGAATGACCGTTTAGCTCGGGGCAGACAGGGAGCCAAGTACCGTGTACACACTTCTGCTGCTTCCTGCCCTCTGCATTTGTAAAGCTGCTGTACACGGGGCCACCCAACTGCCCTGGCTGCTCATGCCACACGCTACACACCGCATGCCACACACTTAGAGAATGGGGCGGCAGCAGTGCCATCTCTTTAGTTCCTCTGCTTCTCCTGTGTCTGAAGCCTTGTAAAGAAACAAAAATCCCTGGGCCTTGTCATAAAACAAGCCAAGCAAAGTGTAAACTATCTTTTCCTGCCTGGCGGTATTTTTCCAGCCCATCTGGAAGAATCCCTACGTAACCCCAGTATCCAAATTACCAAGGGATGGAATGCTTTTAGTCTTGATGGAAACTGCAGTAGTATCTTCCAGAGTCTATGACCCACCACACTTTGCTCTGTAAACCTTACAGATCAATTCAAGATTGGCCTCCCCACCCAGTGACTCTCATGAGAATCCCGGGGCATGATGATGATGAGGTTAAGCTTGGAAGCAAGACCTCTGGTTTGGGTCTGAGAGTTACCACTCAGTCCCTGCTTTGCACTTTCCGTTCCTCATCTGTAAAATGCAGGTCATAGGATTACTAGCCTCTGAGGCTTATTGTGAGGATTAACTAAGTTTACACGAAAGCTGCCTGACCTACAGTATGCATCGATGTGTCTTTTCAAGGGCAGTGTACTCTGTGGGAAAAACATTCTCTGCAGCCAGACTGCCTGGAGTTGTAGCTGCTGTACCCCAGGTGTCTAGTTTCAGGTATGTTTCTTAATCTTTGGGCCTCAGATAAACTTGAAGATAGATAACAGTGCCCAAGAGTTGTTTGTAGGAATAAGTGACATAATACAGATAAAGGAAGTATTTGGCATAGCATCAGGGATACAAAAGTGCTAGGCCAGAGCAAAGTGTCATCAGTGTCATGTCTACGGTCTAACTGAACTAGTGCTGAGACTAGAGCCTGTAAGGCCCCACACAGCATTCCAGACACGCCAGGCTCCATTGGAACATGAGGCAGTACTGTTCACATACCAAATCTTACTAAATTTCCACTAACATTGGATCAACACATACTTGTCCAGCGTACCCTTTGTGGAAACCACGGTACGGATTATAAGGCAATAAGATAAACACTGCTCTAAAAGGGTTTATCTTCAAGTCAAGGTAAATTGTTAAGTATCATAAGACAACAACTGTAATCTAGGAAACAATCTCATTCATAACAGCATCAAAATGAATAAAATGCAAATAAACATTATCCCAAAAGTGAAGACTTATGCACTGGAAAGAATGAAATATGAGTGAGAAAATTGATGAAGACACAAATAAATGTAAAGATATACTATTTATGGTGTTGGAGAATTATTACTGTTTAAAAGTTCACAGTGTCCTCAAAGATATATATAGATTCAGTGTAATCTCTATCAAAATTTCAAGGGCTTTTTTTTTTCTGGAGACAGGGTCTCACTTTGTAGTTAAGGCTGGTCCACTGCAGCCTCAAACTCAAGAATCCTCCTGCTTCTGCCTCTGGAGTGCTAGGATTACAGGTGAGAGCCACCATGCCTGGCATTGTGGTATGTGATACTGATTGCTGGTGGGCATCAGTTACTACACTTTTTTTTTATGTGGTTACCAAGGATTGAACCCAGGTCCTTGCACTTGCAAGGCAGGCACTAAAAACATTAAGCTAAATCCCCAACCCTCAAGGACATTTTTCACAGAAATAGAAAATATAATTTAAAAATTCATATGCAGGGACCAAAGACAGTGAAGAGTTAAAAACCATCTTGAGAAAGTAAAACAAAGCTGAAGGCTATAAAATCAAACCACCATGGCGCTGTAATACACCCAGATACATACACGATAGAACAGAGTAAAAAGCCCCAAATAAATACAATGTATTCAGCCAGCTAAGAATATACAATGAGAAAATGTTCACCTTTTCAGTAAATGATACTGGGAAAAAACAATATTTGCAGGCAGAAGAATGAAATTAGACCTTATATTGTATTATATATAAAAATCAACTCAAAACAGATGAAAGTCCATGGATAAATAGATAAGTGTAGGATCTAAAAGTGTAAAATTCTGAGAATAAAACATAGGAGGAAAATATCCTTGATACTGACCTTAGTAATGTTTTTTTAGATATCATACCAAAAACTCCAGCAGTAAAAGCAGAAGTAAGTAGGGCTACATTAAACTACGAAGCTTCTACACAGAGAAGAAGCAACCACCAAACAAAAGATTAGGAAAAAAATCCTCTATCTGGTCTGTTGAAATTTTAAAATATGTAAAGTACCTAAACAACCTAATAAAAAATAAAGCAAAACACAGCAAGCTCATTAATATATAGGCAAAGGCCTGAATAGACTTTTCAAGGAAGACATAAATATGGATAACATATAAATGACAATGTATTCGTAACCACTGATCTTTGGGAAATACAAGTCAAAATCACAATGAGGTATCACTTCACACCTGTTAGAAGGGCAGAGCTCAAAGTCACGGATAACAAGTGTTGGTGAAGGTATGGAGGAAAGAGAACTATCATACACTGGAAAACAGTATGGAGGGTCCTCAAAAACAAAGGAAAGTAAAACTACCACTTGAGAGAGCAATTCTGCCACCAGATACGGGCACAAAGGAAATGAAACAAACACCTGTGCTCCTCTGTTCATGTAATATGATTCACCTTTGTCCAATGACAGAGGCAAAAAGAAACTGTGTTACGTACACAGAGTGGAATATTATTCTACATTATAAAAAGAGACCTGCCAATGACAACAATATGGATGAAATAATGCTCTGCATCCAAAATGCAATCCAAAATTGCATCCAATAATGTAATATGGATGAAATAATATGAATGATTATGCTCAGTATATTAATCCAGAAACAGAAAAATATTGCAGAGACTTACTCCTGTGTGGTATCTAAATAAAGTTGAATATGTAGAAATAGAAAGTAGAATGTTACTGACCAGAGTGGAGAAAATGGAAATGATAGGTCAAACAACCCAAAACTGTGGCTGTGTATCATATATCTAAACACCTAAGATAGAGCCAGATGATTACAGTTAATAATATAATACAATTAACAATAATAGTGAACACTGAGAAAATAGATTTTAGATGCTCTCACAATACACAAAAATAGGCAACTAAGGGGTAATAGATATGTTAATTTACCTGAGATATTAGTCATCTTAGCAAACTATATAGTAAATATATGTGTGTGTGCATAAAATGTGACAACTATATAAATACAATATTTAAAAAAGAGAAAGAAATTGGAAAATTAATATTTTATTTGTATGTGAAGTGTAACAAGTCCTAAAAATATTTACAAGACAGACAAGATTGCTAGTCTGAAAATGGGGGTACACAGATGACACATAGCGAATCTTTATAACAACCATATATTTCATTCAGCAAATCTCTTTGCTTTCAAACAGATTACACAGAGAGAAAATTTATGAAACAATAGGGACTCTATAGTCTCAAACTTTATCTTCACTAAAACTGAGCTCTGAGGTTTTGCAGAGCTGTGGCAATTAAGTGGCAACAGGCCAGCTTAAAGATATAACCCGCAGCCTTATAATGCTTTCAGTAAGTAAAAAATGAAATGGCTACTCGAAGAAGGATTGCAAGTATGACCTTAGTTGCATTAGCATCTTCTTGTGCTGTTGGAGTCAATCTGCCTGTTTGACAGGCTTCAGAAAAACAGAACCCCTGCTATACACGCTCTCCATCTCAGTGGAGATTTTATTGTAAAAACACTTCAGTATACTAAAAAAAAAAAAAACAGCCAAAGAAACAAATGAAAAATACACCAACTTCCTGAACTGAAGCCAGCTACTCAAAGTCATTGTACGTTATTTTTTTTAAATGCAGACAGACCTTGTCCTGCAAATTATATTCAGTACTGGCCACCTCAGTGTTCCCACTTGTCACACCCTCATTGTCTTTGCCATTAGAGCTTGCAGTATATAAGGAAATGTGAATTGTATTCAAAAGTACAGACACAAATAAAAGCTTAAGTAGCTGCCTAAAGCTCATGTCTACCTTTCTGTCTCAGCTTACATTATGGATAAAATCTGCATTACATTCAGGACTGCTATTCCAGGGGATAACAAGGGCTATAAGTTCCAAACCTTTAAACATAGCCCACTTTGGGTTGTATAGAAAAGATATTATTTTATTTATAATGTCATCTTCTTCTAAAGACCATCTCCTCTCAATAGGCAGCATGTTGATAGTTCGACAAATATGAGAAAGTAAATTCTTTCATGATTTTTCTTAATGACTGTCTATGGTCATAAACAAATTCATCCTTATTGCAAGCAGAGATGTTAACAAAGGATAGAGGACAAATATTCATCCAAAACTCAAGTGCCAGCTCAGCTTCATCTATCTCAGAAAGACAACCAAAGCCAATTAGACCTAACTCTTTGTATTACTGACTTCCCTAACACTGAGAAATAACTGACCCCATAACTTAAAGGATGGGGGTTTATTTAGCTCACAATTTCAGAGGGTTCAGTCTGTGCATGCTCCGTGGCTCCAAGGCAGAACTATCAAGGCTGAAGGGTATGGAGGAGGACATCTGCTCAACCAGTGACAGCCAGGAGGCAGACAGAGAGAGGAAGAGGGTGGGGATAAGAATAGATCCAGGTCATGGCCGCAACTGACCCACCTCTTCCAGGCAGAACCCCCTTCCTAACAGTACTTTCATCTATAAGATCATCAATAGTTCAACCCACTGATAAGTATAAACTGCATGTTCCAACTACCTTCTTAGAACTCACTCTGAACACATCAGATTTCAGGAAGCACGTTAGTTCTGAACCACAACAACACTCAAGCAGGCTGGAGGGAAACTGCAGAGAAAGACAGAGGTTTGGAATGGACACAACTAGTGACTTGAAGTCCTTAACCACAATAAGCCAATCTTGATCCAGGATCCCTTGCAGATGGAATCAGCATTAGAGATCAAGCATTCTACAATAATCAACATTGTAGATTTGGCCCGGGGGCAGTGCAGATGTGCTCTTGAAAAATTTGATCCTCTGTACTGTCAGCACTGCATCCCACTATGGGCCTCCTCATTATCACCTGGAACGCATGGGTTTGTGCCCCCTGAGACACAGGCAACAAGCATATCCAATCTGGTGTGAGTTTTCATCTTTATTGGTCTAGACAGGCATGCACTTGGATTTCATGTACAATTTAAGACTATTAAGGAAAAAGACATCCTTAAGACATGATTGCTTCTGTCATGAGTCTGACAGGCTTGGTGGAGATGACAAGCTCACACATATCAAACTGTGTGGGGCTATCAACAACTAGTACATGAATCTCTCCCAGAGGGGAAATGTTTGCTATGACATTTGAGATCTCTTCAAGTCTAGCTCCATCCAACTATCCAACCTTATAATTTACCACATATGGTAGATTCTATTTTCCAGAGAAGGCCATATATATGTATATATATTATACATCTTATGCACACACTTGTATTACATATTATGACAGTTTTCTCCCTAGAGATAACATCTAAGTTTCCTCTCTTTGAATCTGAATGGGGGGTTATGAAGGTTTGATCCATACATTATGGTAAAATGATGTGATGTGACTTCCAAATTCAGACCAGCAAAAGGATACAGTTTCCCACTGACTCTCTTTCTTTAAGCATATACATTGTCGGAGCCCTGAACTGTCATAAAAAAATAAAGTTGGGCCGGGGAGTTAGCTCAGTGGTTCCGGCGCCTGTCTCGCAGGCGCAAGGGCCCGGGTTCGATTCCCCGGTAACCACATAGCAATACTGGGTGTGGAGACCCACACCCAGCAGCAACCAGTACCACATACCACAGTGCCAAGCGTGATGGCTCACGCCTGTAATCCCAGCACTCGGGAGGCAGAGGCAGGAGGATTGTGATGTGAGTTGGAGGCTGAGCTCAGAGCCAGCCTGAACCACAAAGCGAGACCCTGTCTCAAAAAAAAAAATAAATAAATAAATAAATAAAGTTGTCTGGTGACTACCGTATTAGAAAACCACACAGACAGCCCTTATGGAGTTAGAGAGATGTTCAAGCAGCCCCCTGTGTTTAAATGCACAGCTCTCTGAATCACCCCAGTCCAATCCTCAGACAGTAAGTGAGGGAGCCTTTAGATGATAACAACTTTCAGGCTTCAACTGACCCCAGTTGATGCCAAGTGCAGCAAAATGAGCTGATGAATTCCCAGTTGGGGTTTTGTTTTGAGATGATGTCTCGCTATGTAATTCAGGCTGGCCTCTGCCTCATAGTGACCCTGTTGCTTCAGCCACCCAAATGCTAGGATCAGATGTGCACCACTATACCCAGCCCTATTTGGATTCCAGATTTATGAGCAATATGTTGATGTACTAAGGCATTAAGTTTTAGGGTGGTTTGTTACATAGTCCCAGTAACTGATCCCAGAATTGTGTTCCAGCAAGAACAGACTGTTTACTGAATCTGAAACTTCTTCGGTATCCTTCATCTTCTGTATCCTGCCCATATCATGAACATCCCTGAAGTTCCTGCACCCCTCCATTCATTTATTTCTAATGCATCCCATAAACACTTATGAGGTACCACCCATAGGAAGACATTCTCTGCCTTCAGCAACTCATCCTCAGAGACAGCTAGAAACTGTTAACCTTGTATGACTAGTTAGTGATAAAAGCAAAGTATACTCATCTTTCAACTGCATTTCAAATCCTACCTACTCCAAAATATGTTCCTTGGAGAGCTGAAGTTTCATGCCTCACACACCACACATACACTACTGAGATACTTAGTAATGTGCTACCACCTCACACCGCAGGAAGTGATCACACACACCTCCTTCCAACTCTGTGTTCAGTGACTTCAAATTAGTCATTTGAAATTAATCCTGGTAAGAGTATTTACACCACAGAAAATGGCAAAGGCCGCACTGGGACTTCCCCAGCCCTTTCTTTTGAGGAGCTGATGACGAAGCATGGGCCATCACTTCTCTGAAGATAACTTTCATTTGGTAACCCTAAGGATTATCTATTACAATGGATAATGCTCCATAAAAAAATTTTTTTTCTTATATATATGATACCTGAATGAGATTTAAAATGTTCTCACCACAAAGAAATGCTAAGTGTTTGAAATGATGGATATGCCATTTAGCCTATTTTGCACATTTATATATTGAAACATCACATTGTACTCCACAAATATATACAATAATTTTTTGTCAAAAAGAAAATAAAACTTAAAAATGGACCTTCAGGGAATAAAGTTCTTTCAGGAAATGACTGACTGTGTGGGTGGGAAGATGATGAGGCTGTCCTGAACCACAGAGAGCTCTGCTGGCTGTCAGTCACTTGGCTCCGGCTTGGACAGCTTCCTGGCTGCTGGATTCTCGCCATTTTTAAAGGAAGATGCTGTGAAATTCATGCAAGCTTGCCAAGGTAGCCAGTAGATAAGCTTAAGCAACTCTCGGGCGTCTACACTGAGGGCTTGCAAAGAATCTGCTGCCGCCATGCCTCTGGGCACTAAACCAAGAAAGGAAGGAATCTTTGGTAGAACAGCTGCCCACTCAGCCTCATCTGCCAGTGGGCAAGAGCTGCTTCACTCTGTCACTCCTACAACATGCATGTGAGATTTCACCCTGAGGAAGTGTCCTCTAAGGAAAACAATGGTGTTTTCTGACTGCTATGGTTTGAGTTGGACTCCCCAAAGAACTGGTGGAAGGAATCCTTAACACTTGTGAATCTGACCTTACCTGCAAATAGGCCTTTCAGGTTGAAGAGGAGATATAATCATTAGGCTGAATGCTGATCCAATTCAACTGATCTCCTTACAAGAAAAAGAGGAAAGCCACAGGAAGAGACATGAACATAGTGTGGAGCTAGACACACACACACACACACACACACACACACACACATGCACGCATGCACTCACACAGTAAACCTGACTGACAAATCCAGGTGGTGGGCTGGCCTTGGCCGATAGACTCCAGTTTGCCAGCCATGGAACAAGATTCTCTCCTCTCAGTAAAGAAGTGCTTGATTCCTCAGTACTCCCTAGAGGCTACACCGGTAAATTACAGCTCTCAGTAGCGACTCTCCAGTTCAGGTGAAAAGACATGCTTTATCCGAGGTCAAATCCCTTTGGAAGGACAGCCAATGACTAGTAGAGACTTAAAAGCAGACAACTCTGAAGGCTTCTCCCCTCTCCCAGTGAGAATGGTCGAGTCTTTTGCTGTGACCACTTCACAAGTTATCTCCTTCCTGACTACTTCTGCTTTCTTCATTCCTCACCAGGTTCTCTCCAAGGACACTTCCCCAGTGACCTTCATACATAGGGTCTCAGTGTATACAAGAGGGGTTTCAGTGAAAGAGGAAAAACAGAACACAGGAAATACATGAAACTACTAAGAATATTCTAGAATAAAAAGTGAAGAACATGAGAATGAATTAGTCAGATAAAAGCCACAATGGACGATCAAAAAAGCCTACTATCCTTTTCACCAACTGCAATTCAGTTCTAGCACCAACTACTAGGAATTAGGGCAGACAACCATGAGTTAATGGTTTAGTTCTCTATAAGACTCCGCTCACTTTAGAAGCAAGATGTAGATACTGTGGGTCCTGAGGCCACCCACACTTTTGATCGACTGGTTACAAATTTCAGAGTTTCACAACATCCTTAAGTTTGACCATTTGCTAAACTGACTCATAGAACTGGGAAAATGCTGTTTGGATTAAACTGAAACAAATCATAACCAGGCATGATGACACAGCTTGCAATCCCAGCTACTTGGGAGGCTGAGGCCTCAATAGATAACAGATTCAAGATTGGGCAACAGAGCTTCTCTCAAGATCAAACAAAAAGAGCTGGGAATATAGCTCAGTGAAGTACTCCCTGGCAGGTGCAAGGTCCTGAGTTCTATCGCCAGTACTGAAAAAGTGGGGGAAGGTGTTACTGGAGGAAACACCGTAAAGGCTCTCACACAGGGTCCTGAACAGAATTTCTATGAACGTGCCGCACAGAATTGAGGCACAGCAGCCTTCTAGCATGTCAATGTGTTCACTAATCGGGAAACTTCACTAAGCTTGATGTTCAGAGTATTTATTGGAGTTTTATCACCCAGGCATGATTGATAGATTATTAGCCACACAGTTGAACTCACCTCCAGCCATCTCACCTTCCTGAAAGTCAAGCTGGCTCAAAATCTCCAACCCTCTAGTAATATGGTTGGTTTGTCTGGTAACAAGCCATCCGCTTAAAGCTATCTACAGGCCCACCATGAAGAACAAAAGTACTGAAGATTTTAGGCCAAAGAGAAGCCAAATTATTTATGATTTGACAGACACCTACACAAATTAGAGAGAAATTTAAGCTACAAAAGCATACATTACCTACAAAAATGTAGTCACCACCTTGACACCATAGCTCTCATTAGCAACACTAGAAGAAAAAGTCTTCTCAGTAATTTTTTTAAAACAATGGAAAGAAAACAATGTAGGCTTTAGAATTTTAGAGGTGTGAGTGTTTAAATAATGATAATTTTAAAAAGAATTTCCAGGGCTGGGAATTTAGCTCAGCGGTCCCGGCGCCTGTCTTGCAAGTGCAAAGGCCCAGGGTTCAATCCCCGGTAACCACATACAATACTGGGCGTGGAGACTCTCACCCAGCAGCAATCAGTACCACATACCACAGTACCAGGTGTGGTGGTTCACGCCTGTAATCCCAGCACTCGGGAGCCAGAGGCAGGAGGATTGCTGTGATGTGAGTTTGAGGCTGAGCTCAGGGCCAGCCTGAACCACAAAGCAAGACCCTGTCTCAAAAAAAAAGTATTTCCATACTATTTATCACATGTATATGTTTACCACACCACTGCCACCAAGAAACAGAAGTGCTACCATCACAAAGCTCTCACACGCACTATCCTTCACAGGTACCTGTGCCCACCATCCCTAATCACTGGCAACTACTAATCTATTCTCCATGTCTAGACTTTTGTCAGTCTAAGAATGGAATGTACACAATCACAAATGCTATAACTCCCTGAAGTTATTTCTTTTTCAAACAATACAATACCCTAGACAAAGATTCATGTTTTCATTTATATCAGTAGTTCATGTCTTTTCATTGGTCTTGGAAGAGATTTACTATCATTTCTTGAGTCATTCACCTATAGATAGGTGTTTTGTTTGATCCAAGTTTGGGGCTATGGCAAACCAAATTTCTATGAACATCTTTTTCAGGTTGTTATACAGACACCTATTTTCATTTACTTGAGAGTTATAACTGCGACACCATATAGTAAAATTATGCTTTGTTTTAAAAGAAATGCCTCAAGTACATTCCAGAGTGACTATAGCATTTCACCTGCCTTCATCAACAAACCTGTGAAAGACCCAGTGTCTCCATGCCCTCAGTGACATCTGGCTTCATCTCCTTTTACTTTAGATCGCTAACAGATGAACAGTGGTATCTTATCATTCCCCTACCATCTAGTGATGTGGAACATCTTCCCATGTGTTCATTTACTTCCATATATTCTTTAATAAAATGTCTCCTGTGTCTTTTCCTCATTTTCTAATTGTATTTAGAAATTTATATCTAGTAAAAATATTATTTATTTTAAGGACACAATGAAAGTAATTTTAGATATTCTAGGCCTCAACAGATTTATCACAAAAAGATTCTTTTTATAAAGATTCTTGGAAAAAGTATTCCAGCAAGAATAAAAGTCAAATTTAAAAGTGTTATCAGATATATGATAATGGAGAATGAATAAAACTTAGCAAGATTTATTCTTAATAAAACAGTTAAAAGGAATGAACACATCCCTAGCAATGTGGATCTTGAATTCTAGGGGCAAGGGAAGCTTAAGTTTGTGGAAGATGCAGGGAATTGTGACTTTGATATTGAATCTCCAAGAATCTTCCATATTCTCACAGCTATGCTATGATTTATGCGTGTATAAGGGTCTACTGCAATATCTGGAGCATACAGGATAACAATGCCAATTTTATTAAAGAAAGTGCATGTGACAGTTTCAAAATTGTAGGTATCAGAGAAAAGTGGAGTATTAATGCTGCTATCATTCATATGTGTCTCCCAGAAGTTCATGTGTTAGAATCTTAATTCCCAACACTGTACTGTTGGAAAGAAGGGTCTAATGGGAAGTGTTTAGGTTATGAGCTCTTCACCCTCATGAGTGGACTCCAGCCATTCACTGAAGTGCCTTGGCTCTCACGAGAGTTGTTTGTTATGAAAGGAGCCCATGTTTTCTTTCTTCCTCTATGGTATGTGTGGCACAGCACAAATGTGCTGTCAGGGGCTGCCACTATGTCTGTGGCTCTCTCAGCTTCAGAACCGTAGGCTACATAACTTCTTTTCCCTATAAATTACCCCATGTGTGGTATTCTGTAAAAGAAAAATGAAAACAACACAACAAGGAAAAAGAAAAAAAAGACAGACTAGGGGCCAAGGATGTAGCTCAGTGGCACCACATCTGCCTGGCAAGTGCAAAGTTCTGAGTTTCATCCCAGTACAAAAATAAACAACAAGAACAAGAACAACAATGAACTATATACAGACATTTACCTTTATTTAAATCTTCTAACCCAGCCCAACCTTTCCCTTGTCCCTTCCCAGCTAGTTACACCTCCAGAATAATGAAATCAGCCCACAAGGCATCATATTGGTCAAATACAGAGAGAGGGTTAGAAATCATGTATTTTGTGGGTGTTTTTCTTTTTTAATCAAGGATGGCTTCTAAAGACACAAAAAGTTATGATTGCCATTGAAGGCCAAAGGAGAAAGAGCTGGTGAAGAACTAACAATGTAGGTGATGATAAGCTAATGTAAAAGCACATACTCTCATTTCCTTTTTCCAGCAATCTTCCGGATTCTATGTTATTATCCTCTCTGCAGAGCATGTGAATGAATGAAGAGCTAGATAGTAATTAACAGAGTTTTCCTGACAGGCCCAATTTTCCTGACCACAAGGAAGCACTTAAAGTGCTTAAAATTCTACTTCTAAAAGGATTTAACTTTATCTTAGAGAAGCTGAGAAAGTTTTGGAGGCTCCTAACAGCTAGAATTGTCTCAAATGCTTCTGAACAAACAAGGCAGAGAACCGCATGTGGCACATCCACCGTGGTCTGTGTAAAGTGAGCCTCCCCTCCTTTCTCAGGAGTGGCACCCCACTGGTTGGTGATGAGGCCATCTGAAGAGCCAGATGGTGAAGAAAACCATGTTTCTGTGGCAGCCTAAGCTTAACACACAGCAACTTTACCTCTAATCTTTTGTTTTCCCCTTCTCATTCTATTTTATTCTTGAACTGTTCCCTTGTAGAAAAGTTCTCTCACTGGAAGTTCTCTCCAAAAAGCCTTTGATAACTAAGACAGACTCATCTTGAGTGCATTGACAAAGGTAACATGGGGTCAGGAAAATGCATAGTTCTGAACCAAGACCACTGTGGATCTGAAACCAAGATCTGCTACCTTAGTTCAGGTCCATAACCCTGTGTCCCTCATTCTCCTTATAAAAAATAGAATAATAGCCACTTCACAAAGATTGGAGAATCCAGTGTAATAAGAGATACAAAGCAAAGTAGCAAGCACAAAACAGCTTACTTTCTTTCAATTGTGAAGAGCAGCAGCAATTTCCAAGTGACTAACTAAGGTTAGGCGCCCTACACTTAGGGCACACTGGCATGGACAAGTCACATGTGATGCCTGCCATAGCCAATATGCTGTCATAACTGAGGGGAAGCTCTGGGGAATTCTTGGGGAATCAGTGAGTGACCACTGAATAAACTGAGTGAGCACTAAACATTCCTTGGCCTGGCCAAAGACTGGTGATACTCCCTATCAAATGGAAATAATGATGAGCCAAGCAATGAAATTAGTTTCTTTAGAATCTGAACCAACAGGAAAGGGGCCAAAGTAGGAGACATTATGGATGCAAAGTAAAGAAAGACCAGATTCACCCTGAAGACAAAAGCTATTCTGGAATAACTGTTTTTCTTGAAAAAATTCCCAAATCCAGTAATGGCTGACATATTTAAGAGCAATGAGCTTCTTTTCCTCAGTTGGCTTAAATCAGTCCATGTCTTAGAACCAAGGTATCTTAAGGTATACTTTGTAACACATTTCAATGGAGGCTTTCCTCTTTGAAGGAAATGGGTGTGCATTTCAGACAGAATAGTCACTAATTACCTGCAAAGGTGCTTATGTCAAATGACTGGAGTCATTTAGAATACCACCTAAACACACCAGTGTGGCAGTGATCGGATGCACTTCATACAGATGACCTGGGAGAGGAGTATTCATCAGGTTCTGTTCTGACTCAACATGTGAATCTCCTTCCTACTTCTTGGACTGGCCAATGGTGAGGCGTGGTAGTAGGATGGCACAGGCAGTCATGACAGCCCATTAGCTCAGCCATTTGAGAGCTCACAGGAGGATGATAAATCTTAAACAAATGAAAGATACGTGAAAAATACTACTGTCTTTGATTGGCAGTGGTAACTTCCTGTAGCAGTGGTGACTGCTTTGAATACCAAGGGAGGTTTCATGGGATGATGAGGAAAGACTCAGGAGCAGCGGGGGTGTCTTGGTGTGTTCAGGAGAAGCAGGATGACTACGGGAGTTGGCTCAGGAGCAGTGGGACCTACTGTGGCAAGTTGGCAGCTTGGGATCAGCAGGTGTAGGTCAGGGTAATTTCTACTTCTCACCCTTCCTTGGTTTTGCTCTTGGCTTTCTACAGATATGGTGACTTCCAGTCATCCTTATCGATAAATTCCTTTTATTGCTAACCCATTTAAAGTTGGTTTCTGTTGCTTGCAATCAAGCTCTTTGGCTGACATTTATTGCAAGAAAAGCTTGCCATTCCTCCAGATAGGTTACTATAGACAGTACTGGGGACAGTTGAGATTTTAGGCCCTAAATTTTTGTCCAGTGATGGACAGACTGATTAATGAGATTTAACCTGAGAAACAAAGAGATCTAAGGTGTTCTGGGAACCTCATTCAGAGGGTGACTTAGACCTCTGAAACCATGAGCTGAAATAAATTCTTGCTCTTTCTAAGTTGTTTATCTTAGATATTTTGTCACTACTATGAAGAACTGTGTAACACACTTACCTCATTTCAGGAACCAATTGGTCTCTTCTTAGTCAAGCAGAGCCATGACTCATCCACTGTTCCAACAGACACAGGGGGTGAGCTCACGCAGCTGCCTCTTGAGGAAGTTCCTCTGGGAAGCTCACTCCCCAGCCCCTGAGTCTGAGGCTCACACACTAAGTCCTCAGTGTTGGTGCAGCTGGACACATAGTGCTCTATAGTAAACATCACCTCAGTCAACAAAGACCAGGACTGATTTTGTTCAAATCTTTGGAATGGAGTTCTATCTCCTGTCACATACACCTGTGCATAGAAATTATATTCATCATATTATAGCCTTTGCTTATTGGTGTGATTATTCTTCTTAGGGTAATAATTCACTGTACAAATAGTAAAGGTGGCCACTATATATTGTCTTATCTGTAGTTAGCACACTAATGGATGTTTTAGATACATTATCTGGAATGTGTCTAATGATTTTTTGTGATTTTATCTTTTCCAGTGATCTGGTAGTAAACTGAATCTCAAAAAGGGTCTTCTTGGGCCAGGGATTTAGCTCAGTGGCTCCAGCATCTGTCTTGCAAGCTCAGTCCCCAGGGTTCAATCCCCAGGAACCACACACAACAATACTGGGCATGGCGTGGAGACTCACGCCCAGCAGCAATCAGCACCACATACCACAGTGCGGGGTGTAGTGGCTCTTGTCTATAATCCCAGCACTCAGGAGGCAGAAGCCAGAGGATTGCTGAGTCTGAGGCTGAGCTCAGGGCCAGCTTGAACTACAAAGCGAGACCCTGTCTCAAAAAAAAAAAAAAAAATAGTGTCTTCTTTTGTAGCATTTACCAGTTCTCATGGTTTAACATCATGACTAATTCCAAACAATTTACATAATTTCACGGAAACTGCCAATGTATTGTCCTTGAAGGTGGAGCTGGGAGAGGTTCTAACAACTGGCTGGCACAAACTGGTTCCAATACTCCACTGTCTCAGAGAAGCTCCTTGGGATTCCTTCACTGGCAGAATGTAAAATTCTAGCACCTTGCCTTTAAAAATAGGAAAAATCTATATTGCACACAAAAAGACTTAAAGCATGTCACTTTTGAGAGTGGTTAATGTCACTTCTCATATTCATCTTCAAAACTGGAGCTACTCCCATCACTTTAGACTCCACCCCAGATGCCAGCTGAGCACCACTAATGGCCACAACATGACTTTCCCTTAGGCATCTAACACAGAGAGGACAAGATCCAAAAAGAAGCAGAAGAAAAGAAAATCTGTATACATCTTCATATAGTTTCACTGGGCTCCAATAGCACACAAATTGCTCATATGTAAAGAGGATGGAATTTTCTTCCATTGAACCAGAAGGAAATTTTTCTCTGCTTGCACAGTGATCTTCACCAATGATCTCCGACTGTTCAGCACTGGGTCCAGGCATGCAGAGACTTGTGGTAGGAAGGATAAGGAGACCTCACACTCGTACTTTTTTTAAATCAATGACCAGCCATGTGACTTCTCTCACATTTGCTGAATGAAAAGTTTAGATCAGTTGAATCATTGGACTTTATGGCTTTACATTTCTATGATTAAACCCTTTTAAGGCTCTTGAGAAGATAGGTCCAGATAACAGAAAATGAATCAGTAAAGGTAACACTGCAAGCCTAGCATCAGAAGTCTACTGAGTCTTACCTCCCTCTTTCTCCCTTCCCTTAAGTAACTCTCCTGGCTGTGTGAAACTTTTACAATTTAAGTTAAAGCATGAAAGTACTATATCAAAACATGAAACGAGGCTTTCTTCAAAGTGTCTGTAAGCTGCTAATTGGGGGAAACTGCTTTTGGAAGCAGTGGGAAGCCAGCAGAGGAAGCCTCTAGGTCGCATCGACACTATTCGCTCCCTGACTTTGTTTATCTGATGGCTATAACTGCTAATAAAGAAGCTTCCAAGCATTCATTTGCTTACTTTGCTCAGAATGATAAGAATAAATGTTCCCAGTTTGCTGCTGCAGCTGTGAGTGAAGGGTGCCACGGGCCAATTTCCCATTCTTAGCGCTTTCAGACTTCCACAGAGCTCTGTGGCAGTTTGTCTTGTCAGCAAATTGTACTTGTCCTACTTCTCAGGGTGGCCTGGCTACCCATCCATCCTCGACTCCGGGCTGCCCCCACTCCTGTCAGCTGAGAGGAAAATGATACTGACACATCCACTTCAGTATACTGTGCATATACCACTGAGATAAGTAATATCACACCCACATGTAGGTGTGGAAGCTCCCGGATGGTCAGTGTTAGCCCAAAGTCATCTCACCAACACAGAATTTGATTCAGATCTGTCCCATGTGAACCCCACTGCTTCCCAAATTTAATCCGAGGATAGGACCATGAGAGAAAAGATGACGACAGAGAGAGATTTGGAGACCATGTGCCAGGAGTAAATTAGCATACCACGAGAACTCATGAGCTATCTAGGGAGAGCCAGGGAGGTAAGGAAGAAGCGAATGCCTGAGCTCAGGAGAACACAAAAAATTAGAAAGGACAGAAGAGCAGAGTGATGGTCTCCGTCCTCTTTGTTTCTGAGCTAGGACTAAAAGGATGATAGAATGGCTTGTCCACTCATCATCTAGCAGTTTCAGTGAAGTACTTACTTCATGAGATTACACACTGACATGCACTCCACAGTACGGCAGGAAAACACAAACCAGTGATGTGGATGGCAGGAGTCAAAAACAGAGGTCAGAACAATAGAAAGCCCATTCATAATGGTACTCAGAATTTTAGCTGAAGAAATCAAGCCCAAAAACAAAGCCATCACCGGGATACAAATGGGAAAAAAGTCAAACTGTCTTTATTTGCAGAAGCGATCATTCTTTACACAGAAGACTGAAAACACTGTATGAGATGTCTCTTAGAGCTAACACACAAATTCAGCAAAGTGGCAGCACACAAAATGAACACAAAAAATCAATAGCATTTCTGTACACTATTAATGAACTCATTGAGAAAGAAAATCAGAAAAAAATCCCATTGATGGTAGCTCTTAAAATAATTTAAAACCAAAGAATATCCTTATCAAGGAGATGAAAGACCTCTATAAGGAGAACTACAGCACCCTAAAGAAAAAGACTGAGGAGGACATTAGAAAATGAAAAGATATCCCTTGTTCCTGGACAGATGGAATCAAATATTGTCAATATGAGTAATATATATCTAATACAATTCCCATCAAAGTTCAGCAACATTATTCACAAACCTGGAAAGGAAATTCTAAAATTTATATAGAATCAGAAGAGACCAGAATAAACAAAATAATCCTGAACAAAAAGAGGAAAGCAAGAGTCATCAAAATCCTGGATTTCTAGGGTTATTAATAAAAACAGTATGATATTGGAACAAAAATAGATATGTAGACAAAGAGGGTAAGGTAAGATAATGTAGGGAAGGGTAGGACAGGACAAGACAGGATATGATAGGATAGAAAACAATAGGACAGAATCCCATTTTCCTTTAGGCATCTGACCTTTGACAAAGGGCTAAAAACAAACATAAGCTATTTAATAAGACTGAATATCCATTAACTGAATATTAACTTAGGTCTTGAGACTACGTGAATGAATTAATCCAGATACAGGAGGTTAAATATTGAATGGTTTTGCTAATATGACAAGTTCCCAATATAATTAAATTGAACAATAAAATACAAGGGAGATGGCAGAAACAGATCTCTCAGAGGTGGAAAAAGAGACAAGGGAGAAAAGAAGAATACAGGGTGCTATATTACAATGGATCAAAGACCTAGACATAAAAACAGAAATACTGAAACTGCTGGAAAGTGAAATACGGAAAACACTTGAAGACACAGAAATAGGCAAGAACTTCCTGAACAGAATTCCAATAGCACAAGAAACACCAAGAATCAACAAAAGGGATTGTATTAAATTAAAACGTTTCTGCATGGCAAAAAAAAAAAAAAATCAGCATTGAAGAGACAACTTACAGAATGGGAAGATGTTTTGCCAACTACTCTTATGAACTATAAATATCAAGAATATAGAAAGAACTAAAAAAAAAAAAATAGATCCCCTCCCAAAAGCAAACAATCCAATAAAAAATGAACAAATGAAATAAATAAGCATTTCTCAAATGTCCAATAAGTATATCAAAAAATGTGTAGCATCTTTAACTATGAAGGCACTGCAAATCAAAACAACTCTGATATTCCAATATCTTACTCAAATCAGAAAGACTGTCACTGAAACACAAAATAATAACAAGTGCTGGTGAGGATATGGAGGAAAACAAATCTTACATTATTGATGGAGATAAAAATTACCGAAATCTGTGTGAAAATCAATGTAAAGATTTCTAAAAAGAAAAGAAAAAAACCATAAAAACTGAAATTCCACTTGACCTTCCTATACCTCTCTTGGGTATCTTTCCCAAAAAGAGTTAAAAACATTATACTACAATGAAATATTGTACCCATTTCACAGCAGCAATATTCATAATAGCTAAGGTATGGAAACAGCCTAGGAGCCCATAAACAAACAAATGAATAAAGAAAATATGATATACATATATATGCCATACATAAATATAGCATATATATGATATACATATATATACATAATACTACACAGCTATTAACAATGAGGAATTTGACTCATTTATAAAAAATGAGTGGATCTTGAGACTATGTTAATGAATTAATCCAGATACAGGAGGTTAAATATTGAATAGTTTTGCTAATAATGCAAGTTCCCAATATAACTAAATTGAACAATAAAATACAAGGGAGATGGCAGAAACAGATCTCTCGGAGATGGAAAAAGGGACAAGGGAGAAAAGAATAAGGGAAAGGGATCAAAAAATGACCAAGCTATAATACATGTATATGCATGCACACACATGTGCACAGTTTTCCAAAAGAAATGCAATTGAGTCACAAATGAATGCCAATAAAACATTAAAAAAGAAAAGAAGAAAATACCACTCATTAAAAAGGGGCAGCCTGCACTCAAGTCCAGCTGACTAGGACCAACTCTTAACATTTTTTGCAGAAGAAGCAGAAAAATATCAGTTTAAAAACAAAATGTTCTTTCAACAAAACAGTTCAATAGCCTGGAAGCAGTTTGTCCCTACTCTGCCCTAAAATGAACAGGAAATAAAATCTTCAGGAAATAAACAGACTAGTTCACAGGTTTCCCAGCATGTGAGTGTCCCAGAACCCAATTCTGTGTATATCTTTAAATTGAGGGAGAAAGTTCAAACAGCATTTTTGATATGATCTGTTTGGCAAAACAGATTTCTGAAGTAAAGGTAACTAGTTTAGTTCTTGAAAAACAGCACTCATGAGGGGCAGGTGCTCTGAGAAGGTCAATGGTAATTCTCCAATTCTGCTTGGATGCCGAAGCATGGAAACAGCATTTTGAAAGACTTTTCAACCAATGAGCTTGATAGGAACAATAAAATGTTAGTAATAGGAGCATAGGAACTTTCATTTCCTCTCTCAACCTTCCCCTTTCATAGATAAGTACTGAGGTAGAACTGAAACTGATCTTTGTATTATAAACAAATACATAGAAACCACTTAAACCATGGGAGAACCAGTTGTCTTCAGGTACACGATGAACTTCTGTTCATGTCTTAGTCACTTTTCTCATTGCTGAGACAAAACACACAACATCTCCAAGTTACGGGAAGAAACACTGATTTAGCTGACCATTTGTAGAGGTTTCAGTCCCTGTTCAGCTGGCTCTAAGGCACGGTGGCTTGGCAGGGGGGAATTACCGAGGAAAAACAGTCCATGGAAGGCAGAAGATAGCCAAAGCAAGCAAGCAGGGGACCTTCACTGCTTTTGGCTGCCCCTTTATATCTAGCTAGGATTTGGGATTGGGAGGTGCCAAATCAGTGGGTTGATTTAGTAATCACACACCCTTAATCCCATCATCACACTAAGAATCAATCACACCTACACGGGCGAATCTAGGCATAAGTCTTTGGAGGACATCTAAGCACAAGCCATAACAGATATGTATCTACTATGTTCATGGGATGTCACTGACCTCCATCAGTCAACAGATACAAGCCAAACCAAGTTGAGACAAATGTGCTGATCACTCCCTGCCTATGTGCCTGTGTTTCTGAGTGCATGTACTGTAGTACTTTCTCAAAGCCATACTTGCCATGTCCTTTTGTGAGGAGGGTAGATCCACACCATTGTATTAGCTGTACCATTGCTTTGCAAGGATCGATAGCTCCACTGCTCTTTTGTTTGTTTGTTTGTTTTTTTTGAGACAGGGTCTCACTTTGTAGTTCAGGCTGGCCCTGAGCTCAGCCTCAAACTCACATCACAGCAATCCTCCTGCCTCTGGCTCCCGAGTGCTGGGATTACAGGCGTGAGCCACCATGCCCAGCACTGTGGTGTGTGGTACTGATTGCTGCTGGGCGTGAGTCTCCATGCCCAATATTGTATGTGGTTACCGGGGATCGAACCCAGGTCTTTGAGCTTGCAAGACAGGCGCCAGAACCACTGAGCTAAATCCCTAGCCCTCCACTGCTCATATTAAATGAATCATCTGTGTTACATTATTTCCAGCACATAGTTCCTGCCTGCCTGCCTCCATTGCTACTCTGTATTGGCCAGTAGTCTCAGCTTTCTAATCTTACTCCAACATTTATCACCAAGACACCCTTATAAATATGACTTCAAACTTTTCCTTCACCTCACTTCTCAAACCTTGTTCCATGAGTCTTGCTTTCTCCCCTTGCTAAGACTCCATCTGTAATTCTAGGATTCGGTCTTAGTTTTGGTAGCAGCATATTTTTCCTCCCCATTTGTCCCCAAACCAGAATTCATTCTATGCATAAGACAAAACACAGACTTCCCTGATGACTAATATCTACCCAGAATTTCAGAATTGCTCATTTGCATACTGGAGCATCTTCCACCAACGTGCTGGAAGGACGCCTATTTTCTGGGCCTTTTCTCACTATATCCTCTGTCACGGCAGGAACCTTTTGTTGCTTGTTGCTCAGTGGTTTAGTTTAATCTTTGAAGAATGTCAGAACTCAAAGCAAAGTGATTATTCTGATTCCAACTGTGAGCACTTAAAAAATGAAGCTCTATGGAGGAAAAATAAACTAGAAACAGTGAGTGATTCATCCTGGAGAGAGACAGAGACAAAGAATGGGCCAAAGTAATTTTTTCTTATTTGATATGTTCATTCCTGTTTATTCCTTACAACAGAAGCCAGACTTCCTTCAGCAGAAGTTTATTGAGCACCTGTCTTATTTTCTTGTTGTTACATAATATTACATAAATACAACTTAAAGGAGGAAAGATTTATTTTGACTGATACCTTCAGTCTGTTGTTGGCTCCAAGGCAGAGCAACACAGTAGAAGGGCCTGAGCAAAGGAAAAGTTGCCTGTGTCATGGCAGTCAGGCAGCAGAGAGAGAAAGGAGAGGCCAGGGAGGGAGACTGACCCTCCCCCACACCCGCCTGTGTCAGCCAGGACCCACCTTCCAGCAGCACCCTCAGGAGCTGAGCTCACCAGTATTTGATTCCACTGAGTGATTCCAGAGAGGAATACAGAGCTCTTGATTCAGTCACCTTCCACAGCCCACTTGTGAGTACATGAGGCGTCTGAGGACATTTTTGATCTAACAGCACCACTGGGTTGGGAGGCAAGGGAAGGAAAGTCAGCACCAGAGATGACAAAGACAAAGCTCCTGCCTCCACAGATCTCTGTGTCAGGGGAGGGTCCACAGCATGCAACCTCTGGGAGTGAGAAGGAAACACGAAGAGGTGCCTTTGGATTCTGAAGCCTGGAGACCAACACTTAGGGGCAGTGGTGTCACATGTTCACCAGCACTGCCAGTCCGCACACATTACCCACCACGTGTAGGAAAGGGCCTGTCCTGGGAGCCACAAGGGTTAGGCTGATGTCCAGTGCCACTATTCATTTTCTGTACACTCCTAGGCAAATTTCTCATGCCATTCCAGGCCCTTGGTCAATAAATAGGAATTCAGCAAAGCCAGTCCTAGCAGCTACTTTATCAGGAGAAGATAAGCACCAAATAACATCATGGATGAGAAATCACAGTTGAATGCGATGCTGCCTACCTCTATTGTCCCTTGTGAGCAGCACATCTACAGATAGTGAGGGTCAGTGTGACCCTATCAGCCACTCTGCCTGGACTTTTCTGGCTTCGGCTGTGACAGCACTAGAACCCATGAACATTCTAAGCCTTAGATGAACCGAGATAATTGGCTAATTCCACATATATTCTGACCACAGGAGCTCCAGAGTCCCTGCTGGCTGTAACTGTTTCAGATTTCCTAAGGTGTACGATTCATTGGCTTTTAGTGGCTGTGCAACCATAATAAGTATCTAATTCCTTAACATTCTCACTCCAAACACAACTCGTTTGCAGTCAGGCCTGGTTCCTCCCTTCCTTCCACCCCTTGCAGTCACTAATCTATTTTCTATCTCTGTAGATCTACTTATGTTGCATATTTTATTATACACAGAATCTAACGATGTGGTCTTTTGCCTGACATAATGTTTTAAAGGCTCATCCATGAACTCTGTCCATGAACAGTATTCCATTTCATGGATATACTACGTTTCGCTCATCTATTTACCAAGTTACGAACATTTGAATTATTTCTAGTTGGGTTTTTTTTAGCTATTATGAATAGTGCCTTTATGGACATTCATGCACAAGTTGTTGAACATACACTTTCATTTAAGTGGTTATGCGGGACAGAATTGCTTAGTCTGGTATGTCTATGGCTTACTGTTTTCTTGAGTAGCTGGTACATGTTACCCACCAGCAATGACGGTTCCAGTCTCTCCACCTCCTCAAGAAAGTTCACTATCATCTTTTGAGTGCAGTCATCCCCCCCTCCCCCGTGTGTGAGAACAGTACCTCCTTGTGATTTTGACACACATTTCCCAGACAGATGATGATATTGAAAATTCTTCATATCATTATTTCACTGTAACATTTTAATTCCAAAATGGTCACTTCATTGTCCTATATTGCCTTGTTGTGAACATAGCTCTAATGATTTTCCTATATATTTTTTTAAGGTTTTTTGAGACAGGGTCTCACTTTGTGGTTCAGGTTGGCCCTGAGCTCAGCCTCCAACTCACATCACAGCAGTCCTCCTGCCTCTGCCTCCCGAGTGCTGGGATTACAGGTGTGAGCCATCACACCCGGCACTATGGTATGTGGTACTGGTTGCTGCTGGGGTGAGTCTCCATGCCCAGTATTGTTATGTGGTTACCGGGGATCGAATCCCCAGCCCTTGTGCTTGCAAGACAGGCACTGGAACCACTGAGCTATATCCCCGGCCCAATTTTCTTATTCTTGACAGAGAAGAAACACAATCAGTCCAAGTCTTCCTCAGACTTACATCCTGTCTACCACTACAGAAAGGAATCCAAATTCTTTCATGGTATTCTTTTCTATCCCCAGTTCTTTATTTTCCCAATGTGAATTATCTACTCCAACAGAGCTGATTTATTTACTTCCTCTTGAAATGCATTACTTATGGCTCCCCCTCTGGATCAGTGGCTGAAAGAAATCTCAGTCCATAAATTTAAGTGTAAGAAATGTCACATCTTCTCATTTTCTATTAAGCAGCAAGTTCTACCCCCAACTACTTTCCTGGGAAATCCTGCCTTTGTCACTCTGAGGGCTCTGCCCACATGTAGAACAATATCAACTTTTCAGGACTCACATACCATCAAATGCAGTAGTGTGGTTAGGAGTGGAGGAAGATAAAGATTCCTGCTAAGAGAGCTTCTATCCTGCTTTCCATGGCCCTCTGCTTCTGCTGGTTCATCCAAGCATGTCAGAAGCAGAGCAGTCTGCACCCAAGCACTGAGGCCCACTATCCTCAACTGTCTGAATGGGGACATCTAGTCAGAAGCCTTGTGCTTGGAAACTGCCACCCGTCAGAATAACAGCCCAGCCCACTTCTGCTGACAGCTACATTCAGGGGACCCACAGAGTTTCTCTGCCTCATGGAGAACTTTCCACTCACATTCCTCCCTCATCTTTGGGAAACTCATGGTGCTAGTGCACATACAGACCTGGAAAGTGCCTCCTCATGTTCTGCTGGCTCCTGGAGGAAGTGACTTCGCCTCCCATGCACGTTTCCTCCTGCTGTTGGAGGCATTTGCCACCTAAGGTCCCAGTTATTCCTTTTCAGTTGTCTCTACATGACAAGCTAGTCCACAAACTGAGGATTCTCAAAGTTCTTCCTACTTATTATATGATCCATCAGTTCTATTTCTTAGTGTGTAACAAGAAAAATAAGAGCATATATCCACACAAAATCTTGAACTGGATCATCACCATGGAGACTCCTGATCTTACCTAAGCATTTAGAAGGAATGCAAATTCCAAACTGTTAGCCCAGAGGGAAGGAAAGGTCTTAATCAGAAGCCAGTGGTACAGATGACGAGAGCATTCAGCCACCATTCTTAAAAGAAAATGAGAAGGAAGCAAAATAAAATGAAGCAATTTGGTGATGGCCATTGATAAAGATTCACCCATTAAAATCTGCATTAGCAGCAGGTGCTCAAGCTGGGTCTAACAAAGCTGCTTCTTGCCCAGCCCTCCCAGCACAGAGCACATCAACACCAACGCTCTCCCCACCCCTATGTGCACAGGACCTTAGTTGCACCAAGGGAAGACTGCAGCACAGAGGAGATTAACTTAGCTAGAGCTACCCACCGAGCAGGGCTAGAACAGATCCCACATTTTCTGCAAGCAAAACTACCTTGCATACCCTGAAAGGTTTCAGGGAGAGGGAGTACAGAGAAGCCTGCAGTGTTGAAAACTAAAAATTCCTAAACCAAATGGAGAATTCATCTGTACTAGGAGGAACATAAACTAGAGCTTAGTAAGCTATGAATAAATACCATCTGACACTGGAGATACGGGACAGGCCATGAACCAAGGCCCAGGGAAGAACAACGATTGATGGAAAACTATTGGTATAGTGAGGAGCGTGTCTTCCACAAGGTCAGTGCCAGGCTGGGAGTCAAAACCTAAGAGGCAAACTAAAGACAGGACATGTGGAAAAGAAGTTAGCACAGTGAAGTCCATCTCTACAACTGTGCACAGGTCTATGGCGGTGTACTGGGACACCTACTGCTGCTGCTCTTGGGCTACTAAAGCCACTGGGATTTTTTAGTGCTGCTATAGGAGAAAATGCAGGTGTTCCATGTCAGGCTGGCATTCATTTGGGCGTTTAATGTGGTGCTTGTTGGACTAATAAACATCACATCGGTCTCACATGATGATGAAGTCACCAACCCCACACTTGTCAGTCCCAGGTGCTGCAGATGTGCTGTTCATATCGCTTCCACATGGCTTCCTACAGCCTTCCCTCTGTAGCTTCTCTCCAAGCCAGAACTGAACTTCGGCATCAGTTAATGTAGCTCTTGTGTCTTATTGATAAGGAAACGGTAGATATAGGGACAAGATCACTCGTTAGTCTCTGGAAACAAAACGTCAGATATTTGGAGTTTATAGGGATCTGACACATCCTTACAAAACACATAGGCAACCTGATACTGACTCAGCAGAAGCAAATTGGACAGATCAGATCTAGGAGGAAAGATGGGACCAGTGGAAGCTTAGCCAGCCCCACTGTGGGGGCCCATAAACAGCAGGCACAGCCTGGGCAGAAAGTGCCTATGATAGCTGACCTCGTCCTCCAGATTCTTAGAGGCAATGACATGATGACCTCATAGACAGCTCTGAGCATGGTTGTCCCAACCCATACTGTGCTGAAGAGCTATCCAGGTGAGGCTCCTGGACTTCATCCACTCTCTTCCTCTCATAGACAACAGCTCCTACAGAAAATTGTTCCTTACACCTCATATGCAAACTTTCTAGTTTCCTCATGAGCTTGCTTTCTATTCTGTTATCTTAAAAGAGCTGAAGCCTGGTCACAATGACTCTTTCCTGCACCAGATTCGAGGCAGGCTCCTCGAGATCTCTTCTTGACTAGGCTCCCATCTTGGTTTTCTGTGTCTGTGCTTGGCAAGCTTAGTGTTAGAACGAATTCTGCTCTTGGTGTCTGTTTTTGCTTCATATCTGACCAAGTTCATCATCCCCCTACTCTCAAGGTCTAAGTCCTTCCCCACCTCTGAGAAGACCTTTGAGTCTCTTTGCAGCAATTTTCTGCCCATTCACTCACCTCTTTTGCTCCTTGACTATAAAACCCAAACTCTTGGCTATATTTGAAGTTGAACTCAGTCTCTTTTTCCCCTACTGCAGTAGAGTTGACTAGCATCAACTAGTAGTATTGAATAAAATCTTCTTTACTATTTTATCCAATGTCTAGTGAATACTTTTTGTTCTATAGGAAGAAGAAGGTTTGGAAAGCAGGAAAGAAAAAGAATCTTATATTCATTTTTAAGTGCTTTTTTCTTTAAAAAAAAAAAGATGGTAAGTGGCCCTATAACCTCTTCATTTTTCATTTAAATTATTGAATGACCACTATACTTCACAGACTTCCTTTCTCAAAATTTCCAGTCTGTCTCTTCTGCCTGAGGATTAGATGGTTTTGCTGATAAATGCAAATGGTACTAACTACCCTGAGAATTTCATTTGGAAGTTAAGTGGAAAAGCCAATTGTGCATTATGTATCTGAAATTACTTTCATTGGAATGCCGTGGAATGAAATTATCAAGCCTTTCTTTAATTAATTTTGTTCAGAAGTTTATTGTGAGGAGCTTCTGGGATAATGCCCAAGCTCTGATAAGACAGGCAAACCACTGCCATTGGACTTCATGAAAGTGTGAGCTCTGTCATCTGGAGAAGCAGCCCCCAGCCATTATCCACAACCACACCTGTTACCTGGCAACTGAAATGGGTTCCATTGCAGGTGGAAGTCAAAAGAACCTCCCAGGGACAGCTCCTTCCTTCAATGTGCTCCCGATTCTAAATGAGACTATTATGTAGATACACTGAATGTGAATGGCAGCGGGCTTTGTCCGACTACTAAAGGAGTTGAAAATTTCAGGAAAGTAACTGAATAAATGAAATGAAAAAGACTCCATAATGTGAAAGTTTCACTCCTAAGGGAGAAAAAACATATTTAGAAATGCTAAATCCATTTTCTCTTTTGAAAGTGAAAATTTTCACCTCCAGAAGAGAGGAGATTAATCACTGACAATTTTAAATCTACTCTCCCCATTTCCAGCCCCTCCCAGAGCACAGCACACAGACAGCACCCAGCCAGGGCAGTGGGGCTGACCGCGGGCATCTCACCCCATCTATACCCCAGGTCTGACCCTCTTTAAAGATGAATGCAATTTCCAAGATTTCCCTCAAAATGTGCTTTCCACTGTGGGAAATTTTCACAGTACTTCCAAAGAAGGTATTTTAGCATACACTCTGCTTTTTAGAAGATTTTTCCATATTTTTACAAAGCTAATATTTGTTCTATTTTTAACAAAAAAAAAATACTAAAAAGCCGTCAAATGAAATTTAACCTTTGAAGCTGGATTTGCTGAAAACAAGCTTTTAGAATGTTGGATCCATGAGGAAGTTCAGAGAACATCTATCAGAGTTTTCCAAGATTTTACCTGGTTGGATAACAAGGACCTGGAGGCTAGGTCTGCAGGTGCCTAAGTAATTAAAAGCAAGATCTCTACACTCATTTTATGTCTGTCTCCTTTATTTATTACCTTAAAACTTTGGGATAGATTCCTGCTCTCCATGTGGCTCATTAATCATTTAAGCAGTGTCTGTAATGCGGGGTATCCTAAAATACACATGCTGCTGAAGTGATAAACAGGTTGAGAGGATTCAAAGAATGCTTACATTATCAGTCTTAAAAAGCAAAATAGAACAGGGCTCCTAACTGTACTGTGGGCCTCTGCCCTTCTGAGGGATGGCCACGTTTTCCTGGGGCTTCATCCCAAGAGAAGCGTAAATATTCCTTTTTCCAAGAAATAAGGGTCTCCATGTCTTTTGAGGGCACACACATTTTTTGGAACGTGCTCCTTCTCGTTTCTACCTTGTAAAATCCTTCCCATGCCTCCTACTGACTATTCTTGAAATGTCCTTTTCTGTGATAAGAGTCAATGAACCTGCAAACTTATTCTACAAGAAAGGTGGAATAAGCTGCTATCTCAGCCTCAGGCCATCCTCAAGTCCTATCTGGTGGTGACATTTTCTCTTGGTGAAGCAGCCAGGACATAAAAGAAGCAGGTGGATTACAACTTTGTTACATCCAACCAAAGGCTCTTTTTCTTTCCTGCTTCTCCAGACTTTTGCCCTCTAAAGTGTAGCTTTTATCTGCCCTCTCAATTTTTTTTTTTTAGGTTTTTTGAGACAGGGTCTCACTTTGTGGTTCAGGCTGGCCCTCAGCTCAGCCTCAAACTCACATCACAGCAATCCTCCTGCCTCTGCCTCCCGAGGGCTGGGATTACAGGCATGAACCACCACGCCCGGCACTGCGGTATGTGGTACTGGTTGCTGCTGGGTGTGGGTCTCCACACCCAGTATTGTTATGTGGTTACCGGGGAATCGAACCCAGGTCCTTGCGCTTGCAAGACAGGCGCCGGAACCACTGAGCTAACTCCCCGGCCCATGCCCTCTCAATTTTTTCTGTCTACAGACTTTATACCTTAGCTTTCTTTCCTTTTCAGTACTTAGAGGCATGCAAGTCCCTAGAAAATGAATTTAGCTTGTTAAAACACAGAAGAAGAGAGGCACTGGCTTCCTCTCACCATAAATGAAGACAGAAGTCAAAGGTATGGTATGTGGCAGCCTCAATCAGTTATTCCCTCACTCAGGTCAACGTACCCTACTCCTGGGTCACATGGAGCTAAAACCTGCTCACCAAGGAGACACTGTGACAGATCCATACAACAACTTAAGCACAGTTTGGAATAAAACTCAAGGAAGAAAGTTTGGGGTGAAACTCGAAGGAAGAAATCTCCTTAAGTCATGCATATCTTGGGGATCTAAACTTCTTTTTAAAAAAATTCTAATCTTTATTGGTTCATTATATATATATATATATATATATATAATCTCATCAGCACATTCAAGGTTGAGAATTTATACCAGTATATGACACAACTTAATTCTCATTTGGATTCTCCAAATCCCCTACCTACCCTACAACTCCTCACCCCCTATATACATAAGCTTCAATTTTTTTATTACCATCACATTATTTTTCCCCTCATTATTTATCCCTACACCCTATTTTCT
>PVIR01018025.1:0-34005 GCA_004026965.1 Petromus typicus
AAACATATGTAACCCAGGCTGTCCTCCAACTTGCAGCCATTCTCCTGCCTCAGCCTCCTGAATGCTGGCATTACAGGTCTGCACCACTAGGCCCAACTTCTGCACAAGTTTATTTAGGGAGTGTTCCAGTAGCTGCAGGACCCTATTGTGTGTCACACGCCAGTAATCTGAGCACTGAGTACTAATCTTAGCACTTATGGAGCTAAATAGGAAGCTCCCCAGGGCCTAGGGTGGGGACTGGGAGTGCTGTAGGATCCAAGGAGAACAAGATGACATTTCTCTGCCTTTGTAACACGTTCACTCTGGAGGAAGAGGGAAGATATACAAACATATGTAATAAGGAAATAATGTCTGATGGGCAGGTGGGACTGGGCACAGTTTGCAGCGCAAACTGGAAGGCAGCACAGGAAGGTCCCATTAAAGTGAGATTTGAGCACAGTCTTGGAGGAAGAGGGAAGGCAGGCCTAGAGAAAGGGAGAAGCTACAGCAAAGGGCCCAGTGTGGGGAGCTGGGGCTGTGCTGTCCAGCAGAGAACCTTAGTGCCAGAGGGAAGTAGGGTGGCGGTGGTACGCTGAGCCCTGAAGGCAACTGTGGGGAGAGGGTTACTGCTGAGATATGAGAAGGGACTCATTAATGATGGTGACAAATCTCACTGGTACACTCTTGCCCTGTATAGCTTTAGTTTGGTGACATGCTCAGATAAATCAGCCTGCATTTTGACATGGGGGATTGAACTCAGGACTTTGTGCTTGTGAGAAGGCACAGCACCACTGAACTACATCCCTGACAATCAGTTTGCATGTCAAGGAAACTTTTTCATACACAAAGAGATGATAGAATGGAAAACACGGACAGTCATGGAAAAAGTCTGCTCAGATTCCTCCTGCTTTTGAATACTGTGTGTGCATGTGTGTGCGCATGTGCTTGCCCCTGGGGCTTAAACCCAGGGCCTACACACTGAGCTAAAACCCTAGCCTAAAATAAAAAAATATTTTTATTTTGAGATAAGGTCTTCCTAAATAGTTCAGGGCCACTTGTGACCCTCCTGCTTCTATCTCCCAGCGTGCTGGGATTACAGGCATGTGTCACAGCACCCAGCTTGGCACAGAAGTTCTTGACACGACCCCTCTATGGTACCTCCCACTACAGAAACCAGAATTACTATCACCTTCTTAGAATCTTCCTGCACAGAGAAAGAATAACTTAGATTATTAGGGTACTCACAGCTGCATCCCTGCACCCTCTTACATACACACAAAAATCTGTGAGGATAATCAGGATGTTTGGACAAACTAGTCTTCCACTTTTTGTTCTTGCTGGTCTACCTTTTTTATTTTTCTTTTATTTTTGGGACAAGATCCCACTATGTAGCCTGGGCTTGAACTACAAATTTGTGATCCTCCTACCTCAGTCTTCTGAATGCTGGGATTACAAGTGCACATCACTATGCCTGGCTGGTGGTCTAGGTCTCATAGAAATGGCCACACTATTTTATCTGGTGATGAACTGCTGTCTTGTTTCTCTCTGGGGACTCCTGTATATGTCTCAGATTGGGGACTGGTTGCCAGGGGAACAAACAAGTGATTAGAGGGTTGACACTCTCAGTTCCAACCGCACAACCTCCAGGAGGGAAGATGAGTTTAAGGCTGAATTGATTACCCAAGGTTGATGATATAATCAATCTTGTATATGTAAAGCCTTCATAAAAAATAAAAATGTAGTGGGCCGGGGATATAGCTCAGTGGTTCCGGCACCTGTCTTGCAAGCACAAGGGCCTGGGTTCGATCCCAGGTAACCCATAACAATACTGGGCGTGGAGACTCACCCCAGCAGCAATCATTACCACATACCACAGTGTTGGGTGTGGTGGCTCACGCCTGTAACCCCAGCACTCGGGAGGCAGAGGCAGGAGGATTGCTGTGATATGAGTTTGAGGCTGAGCTCAGGGCCAGCCTGAACCACAAAGCGAGACCCTGTCTCAAAAAACCTTAAAAAAAATAAAAAAATAAAAATGTACTTATAACAGCATAATAATGCATACCTATAATTTCAGCACTCTGGAGCTAAGGTAGAAGGATCATTGAAAATTTGAGGCCATCCTAGACTACATGGTGAGATCCTGTTTCAAAAAATCAATGCAGGGCCGGGGAATTAGCTCAGTGGTTCCGGCACCTGTCTTGCAAGCACAAGGGCCTGGGTTCGATCCCCGGTAACCACATACCATACTGGGCATGGAGACTCACGCCACTAGCCCTAAAAGCAGCAACCAGTACCACATACCACAGTGCCGGGAGTGGTGGCTCACGCCTGTAATCCCAGCACTCGGGAGGCAGAGGCAGGAGGATTGCTGTGATGTGAGTTTGAGGTGGAGCTCAGGGCCAGCCTGAACCACAAAGCGAGACTCTGTCTCAAAAAACCTAAAAAAAAAAAAATCAATGCAAAAAAAAATATTTAAAAAAAAAAGCTGGATTCAGAGCTTCCAGCTAGCCGAACACACAGAGGTCTCTAAAGGAGACGCTCTATAGGTCCTTTCCATGTGCCTGGCCCCGTGCAGCTGTCCCATCTGCTGCTTATCCTTACCCTTTATAACACCTTTTCTAATACACTGATATACATATTTGCTGGAGTTTATGAGCCACTCTAGCAAATGTGTTGAACCCGAGGGCCCTGGGAACGCTGATTTATAGCCACTTAGTCAAGCACAGGTAAAGTCCAGACATGATAGCACACATCTGTCATCCTAGCACTCTGGGAGGCTGAGGAGAGGGGATGAATTCAAACTCAGTTTGGGTGACCTAGGAGACATTGTCTCAAGGGGTGGGGGCCTGAGGAGAAGAAGAAAGAGATAAGGAGGAAGAGGAGAGGAAAGAAAAAACACAAATATAACTAGCAGGGCTGGGACTAGCATCTGTAGTGGGGGAGGGGCCGTCCGTAGGATCAATCTGGGACGTTATCTGTCTCCAGGTGGCCGGTGTCCTTCGACTTGAGGATTAGGACACCCATTGGCATCTGCTGGAGAATTGCTTCATATGTAAGGGAAACAAACCCATACACATGTGGGAGCAGAAGTATTGTGTTAACTGAGAAAGTAGAGGAAGAAGTTTGTTTTTTTCTTCAGTTCTCCAGGCGAGCCTATGAGATAGCAGTTTTATCACTAGCCTGTGTAGACTTCCCAACTTGGCCTCTGGTAAAAGGAAGGAATTAATTTTCTTGATTCATTTTTGAGAGTTTACTTTGCAATCACAAAGTTGGCAGGCAGAAGACGGAGCGAGATTCTGGAACGGCTCTGATCCAGCCTCGGATGTCCTAACCCCTCTAGCTGCCCAACTCCAAACTCTGCAGAATGCCCACTGCCCTCTCTAGGGGGTGGGGCGGGGCAGGGCAGGGTCTGGCTCTGTGACGTCGCGGATCACGCCCCCTGGCACACCGCTGCGCCTGCGCCAGAAGTGCTGCTCGTTCCCGGAAGTGGAGGGTCTACACAGTGCGCTGCTGGGTCTGGGCGCCCGGAGGCAGCAGTGCTCGCCGAGCTCGCCTCCTGACCCCCGACCACCATGTCGGCTTTCGACAGCAACCCCTTCGCGGACCCAGTGGACGTAAATCCTTTCCAGGTAGGACCGCCAACTCACAGATCTCTTTGGGGAAGGGGCCGCCGCCCCGGCCTCTTTCGCCAGCGCGGGGAGACGTGGCGTAGGAGGGATGGGCTCTCTGTCCAATAGGAGAGCGCGTTTTTAGGGCTAGCCTATCCTAGCAGCTGGAGGGCGGGACTAGCAGCAGGTGGCACTAAAAAGGGGTGGGGCGCTGTTCCCTGGAAAGGGGTGTGATCTCTCGACTCTAAAGGGGTCGAGGAGTCTTAGCCCCTCGGCAGGTTCTATTGGGGAAAGGGGCCGGCGCGGGTACAGTCAAGGGGAGAGGCAAAATATGGCTATCACATTCCTTTAGTCATGGAAAACGCATCTTGAGCCACCTTGGGAGAGGGTGACAGCAACATAATGAGGAAGTAGAAGTTTGTAGTGGCACAAAAGAATGTAGGAGCTCTCTACTAGCAGCAGCCAAAGTAGCATATAGAGTGTAGGACAGTTGCTGCGGTTGGTCGGGAAAAGAAGGCTGGGAGAGGGTGGGCAGGTAGCCCCAGCCCTGTAACCTCGGAGTCCTTTCAGCTACTTTTATGTTGGAAAATGACTTTAATAAAAATCTCACACTTTGGGGGCCGGGGAGTTAGCTCAGTGGTTCTGGCGCCTGTCTTGGAAGCGCAAGGACCTGGGTTTGATTCCTGGTTAACCATATACCATACTGGGTGTGGAGACTCACCCCAGCAGCAACCAGTACCACATACCACAGTGCCGGGCGTGGTGGCTCACGCCTGTAATCCCAGCACTCAGGAGGCAGAGGCAGGAGGATTGCTGTGATGTGAATGTGAGGCTGAGCTCAGGGCCAGCCTGAACTACAAAGCGAGACCCTGTCTCAAAAAAAAAAAAAAAAAAAAATCTCACACTTTGGCCACGCGTTTGGGAGACAGTCTAGGAGAGGTGGATCTGAAACGTTCTGGCCCCTGCGCATTGTGGCAGGGTGGTTCCGATGCACTGATCTGTGAACTGCCCTGACCTTTGGAACGAACAGAACAGTCGTGGAAGAAACGAACTTTCTAAAGCTCAGACCTTCTTCTGCCTCAGAGTGGAGAGTACAGGGCGAGTCGAGCTTGGACTCTTGTTAGCTCTAGGGCGTTTCTGTCGTCTCTTTCATGTCTTCTCAAAACCAGTTCTAGGGACGCTTGCTTGTGCTGACTGGCGATTTATGAGCCCTGATATTTCTGCTCTGCTAGGATGTCACCGTGTGTGCGAAGTCATCCTGCTCTTTTTAAGGTCATTGGCAGCTTCCAAGTCGCCCCCACCCCACAGCCGGTGATCCGGAAGTCCTTCAGAGGGGTCCTTGCTGTGTCTCCCAGCATGCACTTTCCCCCCAGATCTGTCTGTCCTTTCCAGAGTCAGGGCCAAAGCAAAGACGGCTTGAGCTAAATCATTGCCACTGTCAGGAGAGTGGACATTTTAGCCTTCTTTTTTGTTTTCCAGGTGATTTAGCCAATGGGAATCCTCCAGGCATATTTTAGTAGCTTGTTCCTTGTAAGACTGGGGAATTCTGAAATTCCTTTTCCAGCCTAATGCTTTCTGACAGGGCCTTTGCAAAGACCTTGTCTCTTATATAAGGCAAACAGCCATCTGTTAGTTGAATAAGGAAGAAACATTTGCATTTTCTGGTATGTCAGTGTCTTCCGGTAAATGTTTTGCTTTAATCACAAAACTGCTGTATGATACTGGGATTTAGAGTTTAGCAAGGATCAAATAGGCTTTTGAAGTGTGATATGTGATGATGTTCTTTTTTTTTTTTTCCCATCCTGTCGGAATTAAATAAAATTTGTGCTGACATCAGAAGCGGTCAGCTGCCCAGAGACTCAGGGAGCTTTTCTCCAGTGCTGGCAGTGGACACAATCATCCTCGGGAGCCTTAAACCACATCTGCAGACCCAGAGATGATTTTGCAAACTGCGGGAGAAATAACTTCTGCATTCAAGCAAGACGATCTATCTGTCAGGCAGCCCAGGATGTGGCGGGACAGGAAGCAGCTGTTGGCTTGTAAACCAGCAGCAGCTGGTTGGGAATCCTGTGTGGGAAGCTGAGGTCCTGGCTGGCTGCAGGGGAGCTACCACTCCCCTCATTCTATGCTAGTTTTTAATCCCTGGCACACATTCGCACAGGGAGCAGCAGCTGCAGTTGTGCAGCCCCTGAACTCCTCCCCCTGCTCAGAGTGGCCTTCCTTTCCTTCCCATGTGACAGAAGTATCTGCTTCCTGAGTGGGGTTGAAATATTGGCAAGGTGCAGCCCATGGATGACAGGGTGTGAGCCCAGCTTCATTTACCCAGGGTGTTGGCATAGAGCTCAGGAGAGAGCAGGTGGGGAGGTGACAGACTCAGAAACTGTCACACCTAACCAGCCTCCAAACAGTCACTTTTTATGTTACACCATATCATGGTACACTGCAAAAAATACATTTAGTGTTCAGAGTCTATGGTTGGCAGTTAGAATTGGGAATATTCTTAGAAATCTGTCCTTTGCTGTTTAACAGTCTAGAAACTAAGAACCCAGAGTTACCTGTGAATTAGCAGGAAAGGAGCCAGATTTGAGCTTCATTCCTAGGACTGTACTGCTTTTAAAGGTTTTTGAACATTAGACATTGAGGTTATTTTAGGACAGCTAAGGAAAGAATAAGTTATCACCACTGTAGCTTTTTTTTTTTCTTTTTTTGAGACAGGGTCTCACTTTGTGGTTCAAGCTGGCCCTGAGCTCAGTCTCAAACTCACATCACAGCAATCCTCCTGCCTCTGCCTCCCGAGTGCTGGGATTACAGGCGTGAGCCACCACACCCGGCACTGTGGTATGTGGTACTGGTTGCTTCTGGGCATGAGTCTCCACACCCAGTATTGTATGTGATTACCGGGGAATCGAACCCGAACCCGGGCCCTTGTGCTTGCAAGACAGGCACCGGAACCACTGAGCTAACTCCCCGGCCCATTACCACTGTTACATTTTCTTCTTCTGTTTTTTTTTTTTTTTTTTTTCTGATGAGACAGGATCTCACTAGTAAAACTGGCCAGGCTCAAACTTGTGATCTTCCTGCGTCAGCCTTCTGAGTACAAGGATTTACAGGTGTGCATCACAACACCCAGCTTCTCCCCCACCCAAGTATTGGGGATCGAACCTAGGGAATCCTAAGCTACAAATCTGGCCTCTTTTTAAAATTTTGAGACAGGGTCTTACTAAGTTGCCCAGGCTGGGCTTGAACTTGTGATCCTCCTATTTCAGCCTCCTTGAGTGCTAGGATTACAGGTTTGTGTTATCATGCCTGGCTTATTTTCACCACCCTTGAAATGAGACTACTAGTAGTGCTAAGTATTACACATTAGAATAAGCTAACTGTCTTCCCCCCAGAGTGAGGGGCTAGAATCATTCAGACTTGTGTGTGTTTTTTTTTTTTCAGTTTTGAGGATTGAAGCCAGGTATCGTACACACTGAGACTGTGTTCCATTTCTGAGTGACACTGCTAGCCCACTGTGTGCGCTCTCTCTGTGTATGTGACCGGTCTTGGTGTATAATTCAGGCTGGCCTCAAACTTGTGGCAGTACTCCTGCCTCAACCTCCCAAATGCTGAGATGGTAGACATGTGCCACCACTCCTGGTTAAGATTCTGTTCTGAGTCACACCAGCCCTGGAAGTGCTGTGGGACTGTGGTCAGACAGGTTTGAGCATCTCCCCCCGCCCTTTTTTTTTTTTTTTTTGAGACAGGGTCTCGCTTTGTAGTTCAGGCTGGTCCTGAATTCAGCCTTGAATTTAGCAATCCTCCTGCCTCTGCCTCCCAAGTGCTCGGTTTACAGGGGTGAGCCATGATGCCCAGCACTGGGGTATGTGGTTCTGATTGCTGGTGGGCATGAGTCACCATTCTTAGTATTGTGTATGTGGTTACAGGGGTTGAACCTGGGCCCTTGCACTTGCAAAACAGGCACCAAAACCACTTAGCTAATTTCCCAGCGCCCCCATTTTTTGAGACAGGGTCTTGCTTTGTAGTTCAAGGTGGCCCTGAACTCACTGTGTAGCCCAGACTAGCCTAGAACTCACAGAAATCCTTCTGCCTCTGCCTCCTGAGTGCTGGAATTATAGGCATGAGCCACCACACCTGGCATTGTGCTATGTGGGACCGGGATTGAACTCGAGACCTTGCCAAGCAGACGCCAAAACCACTGAGCTAAATCCCTGGCCCAGATCACCAAGTCTTGTTAGTTTGGACAGGCCCTGAGAAGTCCTTCAGTAGGACATCTGCTTTTCTTCATCAGCTTGGCATTTCTCAGAGTTATTCAGCCATGAAACCCTGTTTCTTATTCACTCTTGGTAAAGTCAGGGAAACTCCCAGTGTGTCTGTACCTTGACTTCCCCGTCTGAAGTGTTTCTCAGGCCCTCGCTTCTGGCCCTGCCCCGCAGTGCGGGCACAGGCTTCTCTGACCATTCCTCGTGTTCAGTTACAGTTGGAATTAAAAACTTCCCGCAAAGCAAGAGCTTTGAGGGGAAAGTTAAGTTGTGAGAGCATGTCTGGGGCTTACCAAACTTACAGCAGGAAGCAGGAAGCTGCAAGCCAACTCCCGTTTCCCAACCTCCAGGGGCACCCCTCAGGTCCCCTGTTAGTTGGGGTGCTTCTGCTCCACACACACTGAGGATTTGGGCCCTGCTTCTGAGTGATTTTAGGGAGTCTATCTCCAGGAGTCTGTCACTAAGTCAAGTGATAAAGAGCTAGGGATCTACAGGGAGGCATTGAACAATCTGCGGCCTTTCTCAGCAGGCCACTAAAAGTCATACCACCCTGACAAATGCCAGGGCTGCCTTCCTCCATGGCACCCCTGCCAGTTTTCTCAGACTGGGCACTGACCAGGAGGGGCTGGCAGAGGTGGTAATGCTCAACAGAGAGGGACTGTCACTGCAGACCTGCCGTGTCACGTGATCTCACTTTCACATGTTCAGAGATAATCTCAGTACTGTGGCTCGCTCCCAAGGACTGGGACACCTCTCTCCCGTGGGAGGAGAAAGTGGTGGCGGAAACTGGGGTGTGAACGAAGTTAGGTGACTTTGTTCCTCCTGCACAGACACTGAAAGCTTTGTCACTTCCCAGAGCTGGGCTGTTACAGCCTGACTGTCACTTCGGGAGTTGTCAGAACCGCCAGTGGACTTGGGAGAATCTTCCTGTGGCCCAGAGTGTTGTTTGAAGAAATCTGAAAATGTTGAAGCTCTTGACGCTCAATGCTATCTCTGCACAGCTGCCTCGGCGGGGCTGTTCCTGCTTGTGTGGCTGGCAGTGGGGGCTGGGCTGGGTGTTAGAATTTGGCCAGAGACTCAGGTGAACTTGGACTCTGTGCTCCGTTGAATTTTCTTTAGTGCCACCACCTGCAGATGGTGCTGTGTTCAGAAATGGTAATATTTAACCAAGACAGACAAGGGTACTTGCTTCTCATTCGGAGAAGAGTACCCTGGAAGGTGTGTGTTGGTCCACATGAGCACGGCCCTGCTATCCTGTGGGCCGGGGCAAGAGAGCTAGGTAAATAGGCACATGGTCAGTGCTGACCAGAACTATACAGGTGGCAGGAAAGCTAAGAACACTCCCCAAAAGCTGGGCATAGTTGCACATGCCTCTAATCCCAGCCTTCTGGGAGGCTGAGGCAGGAGGATTGCATGTTTGAGACCAGCCTTAGGTAACTTAGGGAGATAATCTCAATAGAGAAAATTTTTTTTTTTTTTTTTTTTGAGACAGGGTCTCGCTTTGTAGTTCAGGCTGGCCCTGAGCTCAGCCTCCAACTCCCATCACAATCCTCCTGCCTCTGCCTCCCGAGTGCTGGGATGACAGGCGTGAGCCACCACGCCCGGCACTGTGGTATGTGGTACTGGTTGCTGCTGGGTGTGGATCACCATACCCAGTATTGTTATGTGGTTACCGGGGAATCGAACCCAGGTCCTTGCGCTTGCAAGACAGGCGCCGGAACCACTGAGCTAACTCCCCGGCCCTCAATAGAGAAAATTTTAAAAGCTGGGGATGAGGCTCAGTGTAAAGGCCTAGAGTTAATCACACGCATACACACACGCATGTGCACATGCACACACACGCACACGCACACACACACACACACACACACACTCACACTCACACAGCTCCTGACATACTGGGGCACAGTGTGCAGCAAACTCTGAAGCATCTCAAGAGAAAGAGGGCAAGGGCAGAGCCTTGTGTCCAATGAGAAGTCAAGGTATTGAGTGAGTCCTGTACCCGGTCACCATGGCCCTGTGGCGGGCCACTGCTGGTCACACATGCTTGTCTGGACAGCCTCCCCTGAAACTTCATCATCCTCACCCTTGTCAGCCTCCCGTCTCTTCCAATCCCATCCATGTAGGAGTCCCTGGCTTCTGTCCCTGACCCATTTCTCACCCTCCACTTTTACTCTCTGGCTTCTCAGTAGCATGCGCTTACCAGGTCCTAGATCTAGACCTCTAGTCCTCAAGCCAGTATTTCCAACCTTCAGTCAGACCTTGGCAGCCATCCCGCCGACTCTACCCCACAGGACTCTCCAGCCTGGGTCTACAGTTCCCCCAGATCCTGCCTGTTCACCACACCCAGCCTGGAAAACCTGTTTCTCCTCCCCTGGAATCACTTATCTCCTTAATGGTGGCACTGTTTACCAGTCACCCAGGCCAGCAACGTCCAGTACTTCTCCTGAGACATTGTCCTCCCTCCTCCTCTCTCTCTTTTTTTGTACTGGGGATTGAACTCTGGACCTTGCACTTGCAAGGCAGGGCTTGGAACCACTGGGCTAAATCCCTGGCCCCTCCCTCCTTCTGTATCCACACCTGCATCACCTAATCCAGTCCCTGCATTACCCATATGGATGGTCCATCCCAGCTGGTCTTCCCCGCATCCTTCCTCTGCTGTGCCCTCACAGCTCTGGTCCCCACTACCGGCAAGGTCAAGCCCCGCCTCTGCAGCCTGGCCTGCTCATGTCAGGCTGGTTTTGGCTCCTGTCTCACCGTGATTTCACCTCCCTTTCTCCGTGTCTTGCTCAGTCCCTTTCATCTCTCAAGATCCAGGGTGATGCCCACTCAGGACAGCCTTCCCTGCCTCTTCCAGTGACCTCACCACCTCTGCCTTACCTGGCACAGTGCCCATTACAACTATCACCATCACTTACCCTGGCCTTTGTTTGGTTCTGGACATCAAGGCTTTTTCTTTCCTTTTTAAAATTTATTTTTATTTATTTATTTTTGAGACAGGGTCTTACTTTTGTAGTCTAGTTGAGCCTCGAATTCACAACAATCCTCCTGCCTCTGCCTCCTGGGTCCTGGGATTATAGGTGTGAGCCACCACACCCAGCACTGTGGTATGTGGTACTGATTGCTGGTGGGTTGAGCCTCCACGCCCACCCAGTTTTGTTGTGTGTGATTACTGGGGATCAAACTCAGACCTTGTGCTTTCAAGGCAGGTGCCAGAACCACTGAGCTAAATCCCCAGCCCTGGTATTTATTTTTGAGGCAGGGTCTCATTATGTACTTCAAACCTTGAACTCATGGTGATCCTCCTACCCCTGCCTCCCCGTGCTGGGATTACAAGTGTATACCACACCCAGGAGGTATTTATTTAACATATTTTTGTTTTGTTTTGTTGAGACCCTGTCTCAGGTTGCCCTTGAACTAGCTAATAGCCCAAGCTGGCCTTGAACTCCCCAATAATCTTCCTGCCTCAGCCTCCCCAGCTGTAGGGATTACAGGTATGCCACATCAGTTTAAAGTGCTTATTTGGAGCCTGAAATCAAGCTCCCAGCAGGACCTCCGGAAGTGTAGCATGCCAAGACAGGGAAATGCTTACAAGGTTGCAGAATGATGAAAGCAAGTGCACTTCAGGGTCCTGTGGCAGCCCTGCAAGGCCAGCCTCCCTCTGTTCTCAGCTGCTGGAAGTGCTCCCTGGCCCATGGCCTTGGCTGCCTTCCTCCCATTCTCTAGGAACCCCGCCTTCCTCAGAGCCTTCTGGTGTCAGCCCTCCCCTGCCAAGGATCTGTGGTCACCAGCGCACTCATCGAATGTGTCTGCTTGTCTCAGTTTCCAGAGTGTGGACTCTCGAAAGATAAGAATATGTCCTGACTCACAGCAACTGTTTGCTGAATGAAAAGAACTAAATTAGCCAGGTATAGTGGCACACGCCTGCCATCCCAGCACTTGGGAGGCTGAGGACTGAAGATCGCAAGGGTTTGAGGCCAGCCCGAAGTACATAGCAAGATCCTGTCTCAAAAACAAAACAAAAAACAGATGGAAGTAAACTGAGAAGCTTTTTCCTCATTCTAAGTTCAGTAAAGGGCATGTGGCAGTCCGCATGGCCAAGGGGTGTAAGGTTACTTCTACGTAGGTGAAACCTAGCCCTTGCCATCCTTGAAATGGACAGCTCTTTAACCCACTTTCGAGCCAGGTGCTGCCCAGTGAGCAGGACAGAGGTTGGCGCTGCCCACTTCCTACCTGTGAGCTCCTGGTTCCTCACTAGGGCCCCGGGGATCACCCTTGAGAGACCCTGACTGCATGTCTTTGTCAAAGATGTCCCCGAGGACAGTTCTGTAAAGTCCTTGGCCAGTGCCCTTCTGGAGTGGGGTCTGTTCCTCGTACCCTATGATGGCCAGGTCCCTCCCCTTTGCCAGGCACTGGACCAGGTTTGGGGCAGCCTCATTTCCTGCGCCACCGTCTTGTGTCCCGACAGCAGACAGAATGGCTGAGCTGCATCCCTGAGACCTTTGAGAAGGTGACACGGGAGACATGTGGCTGGTCTTCATTGCTGGCTCCTTCCTGACCATGGGACACACAGGCTCCGGGATGGGACAGAATGAGCCCACTGCAGACATGTGGGAGAGGTGAAGGCACTCGGGAGGTAGTGGCTTCCATAGGGCAAAGGCTTGTGTCTCTCAGAGCCACACTGAGAAAGGCAGTGGAATCCTGAGTTCTGATGGCTTGGCCCAGGGACCCGGTCTGGGTGACTAGACTTTCATAGTGGCTTTATTGTGGTATGATGAGCATGGCACGTAGAAGACCAGCAAGTGTCATTTCCCCTGTCCCTGGGTGCCCCGCCCTTCTCTGCCCAGTTTGCTCAGATGGGACATTTCCCCATTGTGTGGAGTGGCTGGGCTCCTGTCTTGGGGTGGGTGCCTCTGAACCCTTGGCCACTGGACTACAGTCCCCTCATATGGGCCAATGCTTCCTGGGGAATGGAGCCTGCAGTGTTAGTCTCCAGGGGCCAGAGGCTGGCCTAAGTCCATTACACTTGGCTACAGGGTCTCTAGCCTAAGTGGGACTGAATATGTTTGGGTTGGGGCTGCTGAGGGCCGAGGGATTTTAGCACAGAAAGGGAGGGCACATCCACATGCACAGGGCAGTCATCCCCTCGACTGTACCTCAACCTCAGAATCCCCTCCCTGGCTGCGGTGAAGGATCCGGTGTGCACATTGGTCAGGTACCTGGGTGGCAGCACCTGAAACTGCCACCAGAGCTGCCCCTGGGTTCCTTGTCCTGCAGTGACTCAGACTCGAGTCACCAGTTCCCTGGCAGGTGCGTCTGGTTTTGGTGATTGTAGCTCACTTTCTCCACTTGGCAAGGTGACACCAAGTCCCAGAGGGGGCAGATACTGAGCCCCAAGTCTTCCCTGAGGAAGTCTGGTGATTCTTGGAGGAAACTGCCATTGGTCAGCCGTGAACTGACTTGGCACCAATCCACCTGCCTCATGTGGTCTCCTGAATCCCACCTTGGCCTTCTATCCCCATTGCAGGAGCCACCGGCTACTGGTCTTTTGATTGGAATTACATCTATATATCATTTTTGGTAGTAGGCCATTTTGACAATGCTAGTTCTGCCTATTCAATGACAGAGGATGTCTTTTCATTTTGTTTTTGTACTGGAGATTGAACTCAGGATCTTGTGCTTGCCAAGCAGGTGCAATGCCGCTGAGCTAAATCCCCAGCCCTGTCTTTCCATTTTCTGATGTCTTCTTCCACCTCTTCTTTTTTTTTTCATAGTACCACAGTTTCCATCATAGAGGGTTTTTCACTTCCTAGGTTAATTCCTAGGTATAGTAAATCCCAATTTACAGATGACTTCCATTTGCAAGTCAAAGTTGCTTGTCACCTGACAAAGTGAATCTTACACAGAACCCCTGTGAATCACGTAGCTCACCTGTGAGAGTTCACAATGCAACTGGTTTAGAAGTCTTGCTCTCCTGCCCTTAATTTTCTTGAAGCGATTGTGAATGTTATTGTTTTCCAGATTTCTGTTCCAGTGGGTTCATTGTTGGTGTAGAGGAAACCTGGTGATTTATGTTGATTTCATATCCTGCTACTTTGCTGAATTTAGTAATTAGTTCAAAGAATCTGTGGTGGAGTTTTTTGTTTGTTTGTTTTTGAATCTGTAAAAGATCATACATCTGTGAAGAAGCATAGCTTGACTCTGTCCTTCCTTACATGTATTCCCTCTCTTTATTTCTCATGGCTCTGGCTAAGCTTTGAGTACTGAGCAGGCGCTGTGACAGTGGACACCTTGCCCTCCTGCCCTTGGAGTACTGACATTGAGTTTATGAATTTTAAGTTGCCCAGGCTGGGCTGGACCTTGCAACCCTCCTGCCTCAGCTTTCTGGAGTGCTTGGGTTACAGGTGTGTGCCACCGTGTCTTGCTGAATAGTGAGGGGCAGGGAGTGAGGGATAGACAGGTGGCAGTCTGGCCCCTTCATAGTTAGACCTCGGGCTGTGACACAGCTATGGAGCAGGATTTGAACCCTTCCCCTGTGGTGAGGAAGAGGATGGGAGAGGCCGACTTGGGAGAAGTCCCAAGAGGGTAGTGGAGTCCCGGTTGGGGACTGTGGAAAAGGAGGATTGAAAATTAGGGACAAGAGCTGGGCTTGTGTGTTATATACCTGTTATCCCAGAAAACTAAGGAGCTCTAGCAGAAGAATCCTAAATTCAACCCTAGCCTAGATAAGTTAGTGAGACTCTGTCTCAGAATACAAAATAGGGATGGGGATCTAGTGTCAAGCCCCCAGTACTGCCAGAAAGAAAGCATGAGGAGGAGGGGCTGGATGGAAGAAAAGAAGGAAGGACGGATGAAAGAAAAGAAGAAAGAAGAAAGGCAACCAACTAAACTGAGAACATTTTTTGCATTTTTTAAAAAAGAATCCTCAAAAAACCCCAAAACAGAACATTTCCCTGGCTTTTCCCATGAGCCCCTCGTCTCTGCTGTATCTCGTGTGCCTGGCTTAATACATCACACTGGCAGCCAGCAGCATGTTTTGTTCCAAGTCCTTAAAATGTTCTTTAAAAACTAAGAAGAAAAATGCCCTTTGTAACATAATACATAAAACAGCATAGAGGTATAAAATGACAGGTAGTTTCTACCTCTGCCACACCATACACCCTAGCCCCTCCCCCCAACCCCCGCTCCCTGGGGATGAACCTGGGAGCCCCTGGACTCTGTGGAGTCCTGGTGGAGCCCCTTGGTGCGAGCTCCAGGCCTGCTGTACCAGGGTGACGAAGTTGCAGCTGTCCACAGTCTCACACCTCTTTTCCACCTTCACAGGACCCCTCTGTGACCCAGCTGACCAACCCCACCCAGAGTGGCCTGGCCGAGTTCAATCCCTTCTCAGAGGTCGGTGAGCCGTGCGTCCTGGGCATGGATGCTCTGGGATGGTGTCCAGAGGTCCTTAGAGGGATGTCAGCTAGGGCTGGGGGTGGATGGCCTATCACCGAGGCTGTCTGGAATTGTCCTCTGGGGTCCGGGACCAGGTCCCGTACTTGATGAGGGCAGGGCTATGCTGCATCCCCGGGAAGCGCATGGGGCCCACTGGGAATTTAGTTGCCCGGGGCCTAGGGTCGCTTCTGGGAAGCTGCAGAGGAGGCCAGCGCAGGCCCCAGGGAAGAGCCCCTCACACTGTCCTGTGGTGATTTGTCCCTCGCAGACAAATGTAGCAACAACAGTGCCTGCCACTCAGCCGACGGGGCCCTCGCAACCGGCCGTTCTCCAGCCCTCTGTGGAGCCCACGCAGCCAAGCCCCCAGGTACTGGTTCCTGAAACCCTGGGGGTCCCTGTCCAGCACAGGAGTCCCCATCCCCCACTGAGCCCAAAAGCATGAGCATGGTGAACAGAGGGTGATCCTCCCCCTCCCCTTCAGCGCTCTCTTGTTCATTTCTTTGGAGCTGGGCGCGTGCAGTTGGGTGGAGTGCTCTGCCAACCCATAGATGCCTTTGTCTGCAGTTCCTACCCCACTGCCACCACTGGAACAGCATTCCTGGTGTTGACACCAGGCTGGAGTCCCTGGTGTCTTCAGAGAATGTCTGGCCTGTGGTGCCCCTTCGGGGCTTTGACTTATTCTGTTTTACCTGGGCTCAGAATCTGTCCGTCTCTGTTTCTGTCTTTGTCTCTGCCTTTGTTTAGCGGTGCTGAGGGTTGACTGTAGGCCCTTGCACATGCTAAGCACACACTCCACCACTAGGCCATGTCCAGTCTTTCTCTTTAGCCTCATTTATTCCTGCTTGTTTTCCTTTGTCCCTTCCCAAAACACTGACTCTTGTCTGTGGCCCCACATGAGCCCCCAGCGGAGTCGTGTGTTGCAGCTCCCGCTTAGGCGGGCCAGCAAGTTCCTGCCGGCCCGGCTCCTGGCGGTGGGCACACGCACAGAGAGGCAGATGCTGCTGGGAGGAGATAGTGTGCTCAGAGACAGCTGCTTTCGAACGCTCCCCCAGGTAGGCGCAGTGCAGAGGAGCGGGGCCCTGGTTCCGTGGAGGAGAGGCGAGCCTTCCAGGCAGGGTGACCGGGGGCAGCTGGGGGGTGGTCTGCTCCCCTGAGGGGCTGGGACTCTCTGTATGGGACTGTGCAGTCAGTTCCTGCTTCCGACGCTGACGCCAGCAGGTCACCTCCCCCAAAGCAGCCTTAGCTCCTTTTGGGGGGCAGCTGTGTTGCACATGCCCCTCATTTGTCATCCCAGGAGTTTACCAGATACCACCTGCATCCAGAGGAAAACTAGTTTCATTCTTCAGGAGGAACCTGGCCCAAGTGACAGTGGCGGCAGGAGCAGGGCCCAGTTCACAGAAGAGTCCCCGAGCTGCTTCACTCAGAGGCCCTCTCTGTCTGTCAGGGAGAAATTGGGCAGAGCAGGACCGAACTGTGGACAATCCCTCGGGGTGGCCAGGTGTAGTTCAGGCAGCCTGGAGGCAGAGCGGGGCACTGCATGCTGAAATACAGGTCCCAGGCTGTATCCTCTGTACCTGTTCCTGTCCCCACTTCACATGCCATCCTAACCTCACACACCCTTCCTTGGCAGGGAGATTGGCTCCAGGTTTCTGACCTTAGCTTAGTTTGCTGCGAGGTCTTTCTCCTTGGCTGTAACTGCAGAGGTCACTAACTCAGCCTGGACCCGTGGGGCCTGGGGGTTGGTTCTCCAGTCTCAGCTTAGGCAGGGGGCCAAAGACAGCCCTGGCGATGGCCAGGGACAAGAGGTGGCACGTGAGCTGAAGAGACAGGGCCCCTCAGCCCCTCTGGAGAGGCCCTTGGTGCCCAGGATGCTCTGCACAGCCTCCCTGTTGGCTTCCCTGCTGGCCACCTGGGAGGGTTTTTTTTGTACTGGGGATCAAACTTAGGACCTTGTGCTTGCTTACGAGCAGGCGCTGGAATCACTGAGCTAAATCCCCAGGCCTGCTTTAAGATTGACTGATATCATCCTTTTGCTCTTTGTCCGGCTGTCCCTGCTCATCTCTCTAGGCTGTGGCAGCTGCAGCCCAGGCAGGCCTGCTCCGGCAGCAGGAGGAGCTGGACAGGAAAGCTGCGGAGCTGGAGCGCAAGGAGCGGGAGCTGCAGAGCACAGCAGCCAGCTTGCACGGTAAGGGTGGCTGCAGGGCACTGCCCTATTCTAAGCTCAGGTATGTGTCTGTTGCAGGCGTAGAGCACCTCTGTGCTGGCCCTGAGCTGTGTCCTCTTGCTCCAGGGGCTGGGTCTGGGGGGACCTGCAGTGTGACCCTGATGGACATACCGTAGATCATTTCTGCTTTCTCCCCAGCACTGAAGTTCTTTGATTCTCTGATAAGCTAAGGGCATTGATCCCCACAATTCCTTGCTCATGATGATGACCCTGGTTGTCCTGCCTATCAGCTGATTGCTTTTAAAAAATAGTCTCTTGGGAGGGGCTGGAGATGTAACTCAGTAGTACTGTGCTTCTACCTACCTGGCAAGCACAAGGTCCTGAGTTTGATCCTTGGTACTGCCAAAAAAAAAAATCTGTTGGGCCATTTGGCTCTGTATTTCCCAGGGCTTGGGTTCTTCGCTCTTGAAGGGAGACTGGATGTCTCTGAGTCCTGTTTACCTTTTCCATCTTATTCCATGTCTCCTGAAGACCCCAACCCCATTTGCTGGGGCCACTACTTTGCCAATAAACTGAGCCATTCTGTTGCTGCCTGTTTTGTTTTTTTGGTTTTTTTTTTTTTGCAGCAGAGTCCTGCTGTGTAGAACAGTCTGGCCTTAAATCACTATGTAGCGCAGCCTGGCTTTGAACTCAGTGACACTCCTGCCTTGGCCTCACTTGTGCTGGCATGATGGGCATGCACCACCATCCTTGGCTGTGATGCTGCTCCTGAGGCTGACTCTCACCCCAGTGCCTCTGTTTCCCATGCAGTGAGAGAGAACAACTGGCCGCCCCTGCCCACATGGTGCCCGGTCAAGCCCTGCTTCTATCAGGATTTCTCCACTGAGATCCCTGCTGACTACCAGCGCATCTGCAAGATGCTGTACTATCTCTGGATGTGTGAGTCCCACCCCTGCCCTCCCTTGGGGTTCAGGGGTGCAGTGGGGCACTAGGAGGCACTGTCTTTGCTTGAGGTGCTCCTCCCTGTGGTGAGTCTTCTGCAGACTCCAGCCATCCCCACACCTGGGCTGTACGTGCTGATCCCCGAATCTCTATGGAGCTCCCCACATTGAACATCTGTCTTAGGGGAGGCTCCATGCCCAGCGCCGCTGGGCTGAGGAAGAACTGTTCCTGTCACCCCGGACTGCCTAGTAACCCTTAGGGAATGTGGTTGGTCCCTGGTTTTGAAGATTGGGACAACCAGGATTTGGGAACAGGCCTCCTCCCGCCCCTGCACCTCGGCTCACACGGCTCTGTCTCTCCCCTCCCCCTGCCAGTGCACTCAGTGACTCTGTTTCTGAACCTGCTCGCATGCCTGGCCTGGTTCACGGGTGACACGAGCAAGGGAGTGGACTTTGGGCTCTCAATCCTGTGGTTTGTGATCTTCACGCCTTGTGCCTTTCTCTGCTGGTATCGACCCATCTACAAGGCCTTCCGGTGAGCAGGGCGGGGGAGAATTGGGCTTCCTACAGAGACACCTCACACCCCAGGGACCCTAGGCATCTGCTGAGTGCAGAAGCCTTGGCTCTTGGACCCCTGGGTTTGGAACTGAGCTTTCTAGTTGATGCTGTTAGTGTGGGAAGAGGGGGTGGGGGATGCAGCCTGGCTGGACCCTCCTATGGATCCCCAGCAGCACCTGAGTCTTCACTGTCTGTCTGGTCCTCAGGACAGATGGAGGTCTCAGCCTTACAGATGGTTGCCCGGTATCTCCACTCCCCAAATACCTAGGCTTTCACCTGGGCCTATAGCTTTTTTAAAAAAAGTACTGTGGATTTAATCCAGAGCGTTCACATTGAGCTCCATCTCTAGCTCCCCTTTTTAAAAATTTTTTTAAATTTTGAGACAGGATCTCTCCAAATTATTGAATTGCCCAGATTGAGCTCTAACTTATACTCCTCCTGCCTCAGCTTCCCAGCATGCTGGAATTATAAGCATGTGCTTCTAAGCCCAGCTCCTACTTTTATTATTAGAGATTTATGCCTTTGGCTGTTTCTTGCCTGCAATCACGCCAGGACAGGAAATGTTAGGCTCTCTATAATGTCTTTTGGGTCTGGTATGGTGGTGCGTGCCTATAATCCGAGCACTCAGGAGGCTGAGGCAGGAGGATCACTGCAAATTGAAGCTGGGCTAGGCTACATAGTAGGGTGCTGTCTCAAAAGAAAAATCATGTATGTTGTCTTTGGAAGAACAATTATATACTTCGGGCTGGCCTTGAACTTACTGTGTAGCACAGACTGAGCTCAAACTTGAGGCAATTACCCTGTCACTGCCTCCTAAATGCTAGAATTACAGGTGTACATCACCTCATCTGGCCCTGTGGGTGTAGTTTATCAGCTCTTTGGGAAAGAGATCGACCCATACCCCTTAAGTTGAGTAGCAGTGAAAGCACCACTTTGAGTATGGTGGTGAGTGCTTCTGTGTTGGTAGTGCATCTGTCTCCTTTTGGACAGTGTGGCTGTCCCTGGTACCCTTGTCACTCCTGCCTCCTGGCTCCTAGGAAGGAGAGAGACCACAGCCAGGAGGAATCACTGAGTAATGTGGCCAGGTCCTCTTCTGATTTATTTCTCCTCTCTCCACAGGTCTGACAACTCTTTCAGCTTCTTCGTGTTCTTCTTTGTATTTTTTTGTCAAATAGGGGTCTACTTCATCCAGCTGATTGGCTTGCCAAACCTAGGGACCAGGTGAGACCTGCATCCTCACTGGGGACTGCTGCTTTTGGGTGGAGCCTTCAGTCTTCCGTGCTGCATGCCTGCCCTGGATGGGGTGGGTGGGTCCACATGGACCTGCCTCGGGCCACTTTGCACAGTGAAATGGGACGTCACAGTGTTGGCCAGGCTGCTCTCAAAGTCCTGGGTTCAAGGGATTCTCTCCTCCTGCCTCAGCCTCCCAAGTAGCTGGAACTGCAGTCTTGAGCTATCACGCCCAGCTCCTTCTCAGGGCTTTCAGGTAGCCACTTCCTGTGGTCCCTTGCCCTCCACTCACCAGGGTAGGAGGGTGAGGTTGGTTCGCATCCTTAGGGCTTCGTTCTCACTAGCGACAGCCACTCCTGCAGGCCATGGCTGCTCCTAGTCAGGGTTAGACCACAACGCTATTACGGGAGGCATGGCTCGGCCTCCCTGGGCCTGGCTTCTCACTGTGTTCCTTGAGCCCGGGGCTGGCTTGAATTTCCTGGCTGCTTCAGCAGTCAGCTCAGAATTAGTCTCTGAAAGGAAAGCTGCTGGCCGACGTTTTCCTTTCCACCGTGCTCAGGGAGTCTTGCAGAAAGTTTAGGCTGGTCCTTGGCTGAGAGCCTGAGCCTGGAGGGGTAACACTATTTTGTTCCCTGCCCTTCTGGAACCAGCTCGGCTGGGGCTGTCGGGCCTGGGAGCAGAGGGCCATCCTTGCTCCTGGGCCATGTATGCTGCCCTCCCACCGCCAGCCACCCCCAGGGGCCCTTCTGGTCCGGCCCCTTCAGCTCCAGGGCTGTTTCTCATCTCTTACCCCCACGAGGTTCTGGTAGGAACACTGACAAATGCTCACTGTTTGCACCCAACTGCAAGTCAGGAGGTTTGAGCTTAAGCCCAGCCCTCGACCTTACTGACCTGTCTGGGTCTATGCAGATCAGCTCCAAGGCTTAGCCTTCTGCACCCTCTTTTTCTTGATTTTTATTTATTTATTTATTTATTTATTTTTGAGGCAAGGAGAGGGAGGGAGTTGTTTTTTGAAATAGGGTCTTGTGTGTTTCAGGCTGATCTTGAATATACTGTGTAACCCAGGCTGGCCTCAAACTCACAGTAATCCTTCTGCCTCAGCCTCCCAAGTGTTGCTGTGTTGTTACACACCTGGGAGGCTGAGGCAGGAAAATTGTTGTCAGTTCGAGGCCAGCCTGGACTACATAATGAGGGCTTCTCTCAAAACAAAACAAAACTGTCTATTCCAACCCTTTGCTAATTGAGTTGTCTTTTTGTTGTTGTATGAGGTTTTTTTCTTGTCTCTTTTGTATGAGTTCTTTACATATTTTAAATATTAGATTCTAAGTATTATGTCATAAAGCCCCCTCCCTTCATCTTTTTTGCAGTCTTGGGGATTGGACCTAGAACTTTTGCACTGGGCCAGGTCTCTCTCTCTCTCTCTCTCTCTCTCTCTCTTTCTCAATCTGTTTCATTTTCTTTTTGAGGGGTTTTTGGCTTTGGTTTTGATTTTTTTTTGAGACAAGGTCTTGCTTTTTTTTTGTAGTTCAAGCAGGCCCTGATCTCACTGTGTAGCCCAGGCAAGCCTCAAACTCAGAGCAATCCTCCTGCTTCTGCCTCCTGAGTGATGGGATTATAGGTGTGAGCCACCACACCTGGCATTGTGGTGTGTGGTTACCGGGGACTTTGCAGGCAAATGCTAGAACCTCTGAGCTAAATCCCTGGCCCTCTCTCGTTTTTTTTTTGTTTTTGTTTTTTTTGGGGGGTTTTTTTTTTTGAGACCTTTCCTGCCTCAAACTCCCGAGTGCTAGGATTACAAGTGTGTGCCACCATACCCAGCCTTGATTTTTAAATTTGAAACAGGTTCTCTCTAAGTTGTTAGTTACTTAGGCTTGAGGTCCTCCTGCCTCAGCCTGCCAGAATACTAAGATGACAGTATGTGTCATTAGACTCAACTTCACTCTGAATTTTATCCTTTGGGCTGGGAATTTAGCTCAGTGGTACCATGACTGCCTCACAAGCACAAGATCCTGAGTTTGAGCTCCAGTACCCAAAAAAACCTATGATTTTTGTTTTCTAAGCATGTGATAGTATGTTTCTTTCTTTAGAGACAGTTATCTCACTCTTTTGGAGATCCTCCTGCTTCAGCCTCCTATGATGCTCCTACTTAGAACTTTGGCCAATTTTGAATTAATTTTTATATATAGGGGTAGTAAGAATCTGTTGTACCGGTACCATCTGTTGAGAAAACACTTCTTTCTCCTTTGGTTTTAGTACCCTTGCCAGGAATAAACTGCTGCTAGGTATAGGGGTTGATTCCTGGACTCTCAGTTCTGTTAGGTTGATCTGTCTGTCTTTGGACCAGGAAATATGAGGCTATTCCTTTTGACAGACAGGGACACTGGGGACCCATGCTGTAGGGCATTGCTCAGGTGCCGGCCAGGACCAACAGCCCCTGGGAGAAGAGCCCTCCTGAGGACTCAGGGGCTCGCTCCCACTTAGCACCTTCCAGCCACCCCCTCCCTTTGCAGTGGTTGGATCGCAGCTCTGTCTACGCTCAAGTATGAGTCCTTGGCCGTGTCGATCATCATGATGGTGGTGGCTGGCTTCTTCTCCCTCTGCGCTGCCCTCTCACTGTTCCTCCTGCAGCGGGTGAGTGAGGCTGGTCCTCGATTCCACCTGGCCTCCCTGCTTCGGGGGCCCTGTGCCTTTTTTCTGAGGCCGGGGGGGGGGGGGAGGTAGGTCAGCTTCTGGCGGCCCCCCTGGGGGTGTGACCTGGGGAACCAGGTTCCAGCACTTCTTACCCGTCTCTTTCCCTAGGTACACTCTTTCTACCGCCGGACAGGAGCCAGCTTCCAGCAGGCCCAGGAAGAGTTCTCCCAGGGCATCTTCAGCAGCAGGACCTTCCGCAGCGCTGCCTCCTCTGCTGCCCAGGGAGCCTTCCAGGGCAATTAGCCTGGCTCAGCCTCTGCCCAGTCTCTTCTGCACCTGCCTTGAGCTGCACTTTCTGTGGTGCCTTATGTAGTGGGGATGCCCGGCACAGACCTGGCAGGGGTCCTGTCGTGGCTCTTCCCCCTTCCTCAGCGACCAGCTGTCCCTTCCACCAAGGGAAGGGGAGGGAGGGACAGGGACTCTTTTTTACACAGGAGAAAAGAAAAATAACAAAGCCATCTTTCCTTGTCTGGTGGTGGTTTGATAGGATCCTTTTGTCTGTGGAAGCAGTGGGCCTGAAGCTGTCTTCCCCGTACACATGCTCATGCATGCACACATGCCCGCTGCTGAACGCACACAGGCAGGCATGGGAACATGGTCTGCTGCTGCTGGTGCTCCTTTCCACACCCCAGGACCTGACCAAGCCTGTGGCCTTCACAGTTTCACCGTCCTGCCCAGGCTGGGCTGAGCTTCCCAAGGGCCCCTCTTTGATGAGCCACAGTTGGGGTAGGAAAGTGGGCAGCTCTGATTCCTGCATCGCTCTAAGGTGGTCCCTGGGCCATTCTTGGCCATCCCAGACTTATGTAGATTCATGGCCCTTGTGGCCCTGGGCACTCTCCTGGTGTGAGTAGCACCTCAGTGGGCCCTTGCTGTACCCTCTGACTTTCTGAATGCCCCGTAGGGTTGGGAAGGATAGAGGACACTGATCCCAGGTGTCTGGCCCAGGGCCTAGGAGGGTTTGGCTGCCCTGGTGTGGTTTGCTTGGCCTGCTTGTTTTCTGCTCCCTCTCCTGAAGGACAGCTACTGTTTGCCTTTGCTGTACTCTTGCCCTGTGTCCTGTGGCCTTTTAGCAATATCCAGCTTGTGACACTTAGGGTGCAGGAGCATCCTTCCAAGGGCCCCAGACTCCCCTCCAGGTCATCCCTCACGTGGAGCAGAGTCTAGGACACCTCCACCTGCCCCTACCCTCTTAACAGGTGTGTGATTGTGGGAGGAAGCCTGGAGTCCACCCTCTCAAACTGCTTGGTGGAGGTGGGCTTGAGGTGCCTCACCACACTGGCCGGCCTGCCTCAGCCCACTGAGGCCTGACACCATTGAATGACAATGATAGCCACCAGGGGTTGTAAATTCTTCTCTGGTATTTTTTCCCTTCATGTACAAATGTATATGTTATGACTCCCATTTTTGTGCTTAAATAAAAATGACATTTTCAGCCATGGTCCTAATGTCTGGTGGGCACGGGAAGATGATGTGGGCCACCAGATGGGCACCTAAGGGCACCTAGGATAGATGAAGGGGACAACTGAGATGACCCCTGGCTGGTCAGTGACGGGGTCAAATTCCAACAGCTTCCAAAGGGTTGATGGGGAAGCTAAGGGTCTCTCCCAGAAGCATTTTGTCTCATACTTTACTTTCAGAGTTCCTAGTGTTGGGGGGGGGGCACCACTTCTGCCTGGCAAGTTGCCGACTGCAGCTCTCCGGAGCAGGGGTCCTGGGTGACCACGTCTGTCACCCACTTTGAGCTGTGGTGTCTCCCAAACCCGCCCACTGGCGCGGGGGGCGGGGCTGGAGTCGGGCCTGGGGCGGAGTCTCCCAGCACTTCCGGTGTGGCCTCCCAGGCCGGAACCGAGAACCACCTGCTTCACGCAGGGATGGCGGGCCCTGTCTGGGGGCCCCCACGGCTGGACGGCTTTGTCCTCACCGAGCGCCTGGGCAGTGGCACGTACGCCACAGTGTACAAGGCCTATGCCAAGGTGGGTGAGTGCGTGGGCGCCGCGGAAAAGCTGGGAGCCTAGACGCCAGCGGCTGCTGACTATTTGGAAACGGAAATCGCTTGCTGGGCTGGGAGGAGTCCGGGAGGCTCTGCAGGGGACCAGTTAGGAGGCAGTGGGCAGAGACAGACTTGTGTGGCAGGCCTGGCAGGTACCTGGGATTGGGACTCCAGCCTGGGGTGAGGTAAGGGTTCCAGAGCAGGTGCCTGACTGGAAGCCCGGAGGTCAGGTGGGAAAGGTAAGGGAGGAGCAGGGGGAACTAGAGCCCTTCCAGCCAAGCCTGGCCCTGGCCCCTCCAGGAAGACCCTTCCCCCCAGACCTCCTGTCCCCACAGAAGGACACCCGAGAGGTGGTAGCCATAAAGTGTGTGGCCAAGAAAAGTCTGAACAAGGCGTCAGTGGAGAACCTCCTGACAGAGATTGAAATCCTCAAGGGAATTCGGCACCCCCACATCGTCCAGCTGAAAGACTTCCAGGTGCTAGCCGCGGGTGGGGTGGGGCTCCCTCAGGGGTTTGAAGGAGAGACACTCTCTTCAGGCTGCCCTTCTCCTCCTAACCACAGTGGGACAATGACAATATCTACCTTATCATGGAGTTCTGTGCTGGAGGTGACCTGTCTCGCTTCATCCACGCTCGCAGGATCCTGCCTGAGAAGGTGGCTCGGGTCTTCATGCAGCAGTTGGGTAAAAGCCTCGGACCCCACCTGACTGCCCCCCGTATTTGCTGCTCTTCCCCCTAGCCCACTTGGCCCCCAGTATTTGAGCCCTGGCATTTTGTCCGCACGCTCCCACTGTTTCCCAGCACCCTGTAAGAGGTGACAGGTGTAGGTTGTTCAGGCTTCCACCGTAGAACATAACAAAAGAGCCTGTAGAACATTCTGTGGCCCAGCAGGTGGAACTCAAGTGCTTTGACAAGGAAAAGCACCAAGTCTTTATGGGTGAAGGCGTCACAGAAGGCTTCTGGGAGGAGCAGACACCTGTGAAGGGGGCAGAGGAGAGGAAGGCTGGCACTTAGTGGGTGGCAAACTCTTAGCAGCAACAGGAACCTGGTGCTAGTATATAAAGCATTCGGTGGAAATGGGACTCTGCAAGGACAGAGGGGCTGGTGGAAGCCTGGGGGAGGGGAGTTGGCAGAGGGGCCCCTCTGACCTCTTTCCTTATGGGTCCCACTGCCCAGCCAGTGCCCTGAAGTTCCTGCATGAGCGGAACATCTCTCACCTGGATCTGAAGCCCCAGAACATTCTGCTGAGTTCCTTGGAGAAGCCTCACCTGAAATTGGCAGGTCTGAATCCAGAACAGCAGAGAGGCGAGATTTTGGGGTGGGTGAGGAGAGGCCTCCACGTGTGAGGCTCCTTCAGCATCCCTGATTCTCAGGGAGGCCCCATTAAGTCACCAGAAAGGGACAGGCTGGGCTATCAGGGCTCATCCCATAGCTGGTCCACAGGACCTTCTTCAGCCAACCCGCTCAAGTCCAGGGGTGCAGTGGGAGAAGCTGGGGCTCAGTGTGTGTCCTGGCTTGGGGCCATGTGGAGCCCTCCCTGTCCCACAGCCATCTGGAAACAGTGCCATTGAGTGACCGGCATCAGGGATCAGTCTGTGACTAAGGACCAGACAGGCAGTCACTAGAATTGGGGCTGAAACTGTGACTCAGTCAGGGGCAGCCTAGGAGGGTGGACCTGGCCCCGATGAGCTTCAAACAAAAAAGCTTCGCTGGAGGCCAGAAAACAAGGCATGGTCTAAGCTGGGGGACAGCGAGGGTAAAGCTCACATCCCTGCAGCTGCTGTGAAAGAAGGTGTCCTAGAGTTGAGATTGCTACCCTAGAGGGCAAAGGAGGCGGGTGACATGTCCAGTCTGGCTCCTATATTGAATCCTGGTGGGTGGGGATCCTGGGACAAGGCCGTGTCAGGAGCCCAAGCTGCTAGGATGTGAGCCCTGGCACCTATCTCTTCCTGGTGTCTTCTGCCTGCAGACTTCGGCTTTGCGCAGCACATGTCCCCACGTGATGAGAAGCATGTGCTCCGTGGCTCCCCCCTCTACATGGCCCCTGAGATGGTGTGTCAGCGGCAGTATGACGCACGTGTGGACCTCTGGTCTGTGGGGGTCATCCTCTATGGTGAGATCTCTGTCTGTTGGTCCCCGCCCTGAGGGCTGCCCTGTGTACTGGGCCGAGGTCTCTCCAGAGCTGATGGAGAATTGGACTCTCTTGCCTTAGGGGTGTCAGGCCTCTTCCCCAAGCAGGGTGGGCCAGGCTTGATCAGCCTCTGCTCTGCCTCCTTTCCACAGAAGCCCTCTTTGGCCAGCCCCCCTTTGCCTCCAGGTCATTCTTGGAGCTGGAGGAGAAGATCCGGAGCAATCGAGTAATCGAGGTGGGAAAGCTTCGTCCCAAGAAAGGAACACCTGTGACCCCTGGGGGAGGATGGGTCTCTACGAGTACAGCCACGAGAAGGGATTATGGCCGCAGTGGGCGGGACTTGGCCATCCACACACTGTCACCTGGGATTATGGCCGCAGTGGGCGGGACTTGGCCATCCACACACTGTCACCTGGACCCACCTTGCTCCTCCTGGGCCTCGGATGCTCCACCTGTCATGTGCCCCTGGGGGTGCTGATGTCCCTTCCTCCCTCCTCCCCTGCTTCAGCTCCCTCCTCGGCCACCACTGTCCCGAGACTGCCGGGACCTGCTGCATCGACTCTTGGAGCGGGACCCTAGCCGTCGCATCTCCTTCCAGGACTTCTTTACCCACCCGTGGGTGGACCTGGAGCACATGCCCAGCGGGGAGAGCCTGGCACGAGCGGTTAGTGGGCTGATGACGACGGGCTGGTGAGCAAGGACGGGGTGAGGTCCAGTATGTGCCCTGTCTTGATCCCTGTGTATCTGTCCTACAGACAGCCCTGGTCGTGCAGGCTGTGCAGAAGGACCAGGAGGGGGATGCCAAGGCTGCCTTGTCGCTCTATTGTAAGGCACTGGACTTCTTTGTGCCAGCCCTGCACTGTGAGTCCTGGGCTGGGCCTCAGCCCTGAGTGCGGCTGGAGTGGGGTGGGGCCCATGTAGCTGCAGCAATAGACTCCAGAGGAAATACCCTACCCAGGACAAGAGGCAGAGGACACCTCTAGAAGTTGATGTCTGGGGGGTTCTGGATGTCTATGGGGCAAGGGACCCACCCAGATTCCTCATATGAACCCCACCTTCTGCAGACGAAGTGGATGCCCAGCGGAAGGAGGCAATTAAGGGGAAGGTAGGTGAGACACCCTCCCCAAGCAGATGGATGGCAAAGGGGGAGGGCCTGGGTACCCCAGCTCTCTCAGGCTGGGTGGGTCAGGCCAGCCTTGCCCAGCCCCTGTCCTAGTCACAGCTTGGACCAGAGCAGAGCTGGAAGCAGGCACTGGCAGGGAGGCAACATGGGCAGCCCTCACACTTGCCCTCCTGCAGGTGGGGCAGTATGTGTCCCGCGCCGAGGAGCTCAAGGCCATCGTGGCGTCCTCCAATCAGGCCCTGCTGCAGCAGGGGACCTCTGCCCGAGACCTGCTTAGAGGTGGGCCCCAGTCCTGGCTGACGCTGACAAACCTCCCTCCTCCCAAGGCGGGCAGGTTGGGGGTGGCCTTCCTGTGACATAGAAACGAGCTTCCCCTCACTCCAACCTTTGCCCCTCACCCTAGAGATGGCCCGGGACAAGCCACGCCTCCTTGCTGCCCTGGAAGTGGCCACAGCTGCCGTGGCCAAGGTGCGTGCACAGCAGAGAGTTCTGGTGGGACAGGGAAGGATCCAGATATGCACCCAAGTGACTAGTGTCTGCACTGCAGGAGGAGGCTGGCGGTGGTGGGGAGCAGGATGCTCTGGACCTGTACCAGCACTGCCTGGGGGAGCTGCTGCTGCTGCTGGCAGGTGAGGGCCCTGGCTGTGCCCCCTGCCTGTGCCAGGCCACCCTGCCCTCACCACCTGCCCTCTCTTTACAGCAGAGCCCCCAGGTCGGCGGCGGGAGCTGCTTCACACGGAGGTGCCAGCCAGGCTGGGAGGCTGGGTTTTCTTGTCTCTTCTACCTGCTGCTCCCCACGGGAACCGTGCCAGATCCCTTCCTCGGGGTGGAATGTCTGGCGATCTGGGACAGGGACCATCTGGGAAGAGATCTGGTGGGGGTCTGAGGGAAGGCTGTCCTGGTGGGGCAGGGGTCGGGTGCAGTCACCCACCATGCTGCACCCTCTCTCGGCAGATTCAGAACCTAATGGCTCGGGCCGAGTACCTCAAGGAGCAGCTCAAGGTCAGTGTAGGATGTGTGGGGTCTTGCTGTTCTGCCTGTGGCTCTCTGTCCTCTGTGCCCGCTGTGTATGTTGTGTCTCACTCCCTGTGCTGCCTCGGTGTTCCACAGATGAGGGAGTCTCGCTGGGAAGCAGAGGACAGAGAGGGGCTGTCGGAGTCTGTGCGGAGCTGTAAGTCCTGCCTGGGGCCTGGTGCTCCACACTGGGAGGAAGGTGGGGGTGGCCCTGGTTTCTACCTCTCATGCCGTAGATATGAGTCAAAGTTGGGCATGCCGGTTATCCTAGCACTTGGGAGGCTGAGGCAGGAGTATTGCCATGAGTTTGAGGCCACCTGGGCTACATAGTAAGTTCAAGGCCGGCCTGGACTGCACAGTGAGAACCTAACTCAGAAAGTAGACGTGACCCTCCCTTTGCACCCCTCCTCAGCCTGTACCCTGCAGTGACTCTGGACTGCTGAACAGCCTGGGCCATCGGGAGTGTGGGGCACACTCACCCAGGGGACACCAGGAACACAGGGGTCCTGTGCACCTTGAAGCTTCCTAGATAGACTCCTCCAGCCACTCTGGGATGCTCCTCAAGCCCCAGGGATCCCACAGCCTGTGTTACCTGCTGGGACCCCTAGCAAATCTCTGGGAGGAGCTTCCCTTGGGGAACCCTTGCCATTTAGTGACTGTTGAGCTCTGCGCCTGTCGCTTGTGCTCTGGGAGGAGGGCAGGGCCTAGTGTGGAAGTCAGCAGGCGGCCGTGCCCTGGACCCACCCTTCTGGGACGCTGCTACCGCAGCTCGCTTCTTCTTCATCAGCGTGACTCAGGGAACCCCCAACCTACAGCGCACACTCTGCTGGGGCTCACACCGGCCCCGCCTCTGTCCTTTGAGGTCCCCCAGCCTCATGTCAGCTCTGCGGGGTTCAGGGCTGCGATCCTCAGTCCTCATCCTTCCCACCTCAGCCCTCTTGGTGACACCCCACACTGACCGCAGAGCTGGGGAGCCTGGGAACTGCCGGCCTCCTGTGAGACTGCAGGGGACCGAGCACAATCTGGGCTGCCTGGGCCTGGCTGGGCCTGATGCTGTTGCTGCCCCAGGGCCTGGGTCTCCCTCCATCTCTGTGTTGGAGCTACCAATACTTCCACAGCACACGCAGCTCTTCTGAGGACAGACTGAGTTTACCCTGCAGAGGAATGTGCACACTGGGTGGGTTCTTAAAAAGCAGAGAGGGTTTTGTTGAAGCCAAACCCTCTGCTGTCAAATGCTGCCGTAGAGCAGTACTGTGTCTTCCTATGGAGGTTGGGTGTGAAGAATGCAATTCATTGTTTATTAAATTATTTTGGGTACTTGTGTGACTCTTCTTGCCCCAGGGCAAACTGCAAAGGTAGTTCCAATCATAGGCGAGGGTGAGGGGCAGGACAGCTGGGGAGCCTTCGGCAGGGCTGCAGCAGGGAGTGGGGAGCGTTAGTCACATGGCCTCTCACCTGCAGCTGGGAGAGGCTGGCCGACTGCTGCTGTTTCTGCCCACCTCCCAGGGTCCAGGGGCAGCAGAGCTCAGGTTTGGGGGCCCAGCATGGCCCTTCCCTTCGAATATCAGCTAAATGGTAAAAGCTGCCCTCAAAACGCCCATCTGTCCCCAACCGGGATCTCCAGACAACCGCCCTTGTTACTGGAGGTTGTGGTGGGTGGCAGGGAAAGGATGGGGTCATTTCCAGCAGGCTTTGTGGTGTGACCAGCTCTTCCTGGGAGTATCCCCGAGGGTTAAGGGAGGGGGCATCTCAGCAGGACCTTCTCTGAACGCTTCATATCACCAAAGACCACCCAACCCCCAAACGCCACCCCCAGTGGGGCTGCACCTCCTGAGGGCACCAACTCCTGCCGCTGGGGGGCGATGTGGAGCAAAGTTTCTGGCGGGTCGTCAGCCTTTCCCTTTCTGGGGGCGGATGAAGATGAGGTTAGGTGCCCATGGGAACTGGTAATGAGATGGTGTCCATGGGTTGGATGTACATAACAGTACAGTAAGATATCATTTTCTAGTCTAGGGAGAGAGAGATTTATCTCTGCAAATGGGCCAAACAAGAGGATTCAGTACAGCTGGGTGTCATGACCCATACCAGTAATCTCTGTGCTCTGGGAGGCTGAGACAGAAGGATCACAAGTTTGGGCTTGTGTAATTTAGTAAGACCTTGTCGCATGAAAAGAAAAATAAGGGCTGGAGATTTAGCTCAGTGGCTCTGGCGCCTGCCTAGCAAGCGCAAGATCCCGAGTTTGATTCCTTGTAGCACATATCTCAGTACCAGGTGTGGTGGCTGACACCTGTAATCTCAGAATTTGGGAAGCAGGAACAGAAGAATAGCCTTGAGTTCAAAGTTAGCCTGGGCTACATAATGAGGTCAGGACCAACCTGAGCTACAAAGCAAGACCCTGTCTCAAAAACTAAGAAAAGAAAAATAAATGTCTGGGGATGAATCTCAGTGCGAAGGTGGGTGTCAAATCAAAACGTGTCCCACAGCAGTGTCTTAGGTCCCCACATTTGCCCCACCCTCCACCTCCACTCAGGCACCTAAATTCAGAGTCAGGATTCGGCCACACCGCAGAGCCTCTTGGCCTGCGCTCGGCTCAGGGGAGGGGGAGGCAGCCTCTGAGGGACATGAGGATGTACATGCCCTCAACTGGCTCACTGGGAGCAGGGTGGAGGGTAAGAATGCAGGTTCCTGCTCCAGTCACCTGGAAGGGCTCCTGTCCCTGGAGGCCAGGTTGTGGTCTCAGCCCTCCCAAAGGAGAGGAGACACAATGACCATTTTTCCCACAGTGACTCACCCACACCTACCCAATTGAGATCTCAGACACAGGAAGCCCTCTGCACACACAGACGCCTGCGGGTCCCCTGGAAGGCCACCTGTGGCTGCGTGCCTTCAGGCACAGTGCTCTCCCGGGAGACTGAGGCAGACAGGAGCCCAGTCACCTCAATTTCCAAGCCTCATGCAGATCAGAAACAGTGAGGGCAGGGGCCCAGGTTAGAGGAAGAGCGATGGGTCAGGTTGACAGAGGACAGGGACAGAGGACAAGGGCCATCCCTTTCCACCCCAACACTGAGCATTGGCTGGGTCAGCACACACTGTCAACAGCTCAACTCAGCGAGGAACACACCCCAGATGTCCCAGCACCAGCCCTGGGCCTCTGGTGTCTGCAGAGGGACCATATGGCTATTGAGGAAAGGGAGGTCTGTGCACCCCCAACCTGGCCACCATCCCCAACTCCCCCAGGGACCAGCTGGCCTCAGAATGTCACCCTCCTTCCAATGAGAACTGGCCTGCTGGCCTGAGCTGTCTGTCTGGGGAAAGCAGGAGGGGGACTGGGGCTCTGTGGTAGAGCCCCAGATGCTACTGATCTCCCCGAAGTCCTTTAGAGTGGAGCAGGAGTCTTGAGGGCACACAGGGGAGATGGAAATGGGGAGGCAGCCGTCTTGGCTTCCCCTCATTCCCCGGAAGAGCAAGAGAGGTGATGCAGAAGGATGTGACATTCCTGTGTCCTCAGACTGCCTGCAAGGGAAAGAAGGAAAGACAGAGAAAGACCAGGAGTGTGAGAGGGAAAGAAAGGCCAGATTCCTGGGCTGTAGACTATGGGGCCCTTGTGGTGGGTTTTAGGTGCTGTAAAAAGAGATGTGTGAGTGGCAGATGGCTTGCTTTGTGGCCTCCACATTACACAGGCTGGCTAGGCCAGTCAGGAAGCACGTGACTGTCTAAAACAAGAGTAGAAAGACACAGGATGGGAACAGCAAGGCAGACATGTCCAGAACCAGAAAGCCTGCCGTGGGACAGGTGCAGGGTGGCACAAAGTCAGGAATGAGAAGGACAGAGTGTCAGAGAAAGCCCAGAGAGGTTGGCAGAGAAAGAGGAGGGACCAGGGCAAGCTGGATGAAGCCAGGGGTGGGGGCCCCTCAGGCTGCCCTCCTCGCCCATATCTGCTGGATTCCTGAACTGGCTCCTTCTACCTCTCTAATCCCAACCCAGGGCCACTATAAACAGGTCAGGGCCTCTCGGGGTTCCCAGGCTGCATGGGGGACATTGTGGAGGCCCAGCCCTCCCTTTCCTGACCCCAGGCATCCGACAGCCCTGCTCTGACAGGCTCAGTGAATGTCCCTGACCACTCCCCCTGCCTTCCCCCTGCAGCCTGCCACCCCGGCCCTGCTCTGGACCCAGCACAGCGTGGCACGCGTGGGCAGGGGCTGTCGGGTCCCATTAGGCAGAGGGCCCCGGAGGGTGCGGCGCTGACGTGGGCACTGCTGCCTGGCTGGGCCTCCTCCAGCTCGTGAAGGTCAGGAGGGGGTTGTCCTTGGCCCAGGGCCCTCCCAGGGGCTCAGCAGAGGAGCACAAGGGTAAAGGTACCAGGCCTCCAGCTCCTGCTTGTCTTTCCTGCTCTTCTGCCCTTTGCACAGTTTTGATGTTCCATGTTCTCATTCACAGGAAGTCTCATGGACATTGTGCCCTTGAACCCATCCTATTGGCTTCCAGAGGCCCAGGCTGAAGGCTCTGGGCAGCCTCCAGAGACCTTCCTGGTCCTACTGCCCTAAGATCCCTGCCCTGGGACCCCTCTGCCCTGGAGAAGCCCTGCAGAGTGCAGGGTGACACTTGAGCTCTTCACTTTTGCATTTTTTTTTTTTTTTTTAGGTTTTTTGAGACAGGGTCTCGCTTTGTGGTTCAGACTGGTCCTGAGCTCAGCCTCCAACTCACATCACAATCCTCCTGCCTCTGCCTCCCGAGTGCTGGGATTACAGGCGTGAGCCACCACGCCCGGCACTGTGGTATGTGGTACTGGTTGCTGCTGGGTGTGGGTCTCCACACCCAGTATTGTTATGTGGTTACCGGGGAATCGAACCCAGGCCCTTGCGCCTGCAAGACAGGCGCCA